>JAJAGP010002043.1:77500-139520 GCA_025084515.1 Ancistrus triradiatus
ACAAGGAACACCCAAACTTTTAGGCTCTTTTCTTCTTTTAATATGCACTTCACCCTCCTTTCATGCTCATCCTTCCTCACGGTGAAAGGCTTGAAGTAGGAAGTGTGATTATGAATATACAGCTGGTTGTTCTCTAGCACATGGAGGAAACTGTCCTGCTGTGACAGTCAGTAAGTCACCCTGAATCTATTACTATACTGCCACCATCTGTTAGAGTGCAAAATGTGTGTCTGTACAGCTATGAGTTCTTGCATGTGTACATGAGTAAGTGTCTGTGTCTTTCTAGGCAAAAATTGTGTAGGTCGGTGATTAACAATTTGTCGGGTGTTTTTCTTTTCTGTAAGGTACATTGGCAGTTGTATGTGGACACCCAAACATCACATGTGGTTATTAAACATTTCTTTCCAAATCAGTGCCAGTTACTATGAATGTCGGTCCCTCTTTGCTCCTATTACTGCCTCCAATTCTATAGTAAAGATATCTTTTAAATTTTGGAACATGACTTCTGCTATACCTGGTTAGCAATGGAACCTTTCAAATGAAGGATCAAACCAAGGCAAACTAACTCCAATATGCACAATAACATACAGTAAATGTGCACCAGCACCTGTTAATATTGGCTGATGAGATTAGGTGAGGGTAGGGAAGCATACAAGATAGATCATACTTAAATTGCCAGTTAAACTGTTACAAACACAGCTTGAAATTAATTGTAGTGAATTAACAGGAGAAGCAGGTGTGAACACATATTGTGAGCACAGATAAAAGAGGGATGAGGGGGATTGGTAATTGGTACTCGCACACTTACGTGAACTTGTATGAGTCGAGCCAGCCACAATTCAGTACACAGTGATTCAGATTCACAATAGCTCTTGCTTAGTGAAGGTCTCAGCTGTGTGTCTATTTTTTTCTTAATTTTTACATCTACAGTACTGTATTCTTAGTACAAATAAGTCCCCATGGGTCCTAAATTTTTATTGATTACAGCCAACCAAAAGGTACTGAGTCCTCTGTAATACAGGTGGCAGTTAGCATTAGCACCCTGAGATCGTCCATAGAGTAAGTGTTTTGCTTTTAATTATCACTTTCAATTCACTAATCATTAAATTACATGACATTTTTTATCACTTTACTATAAAATACGCTCCACGATAATGATTTTGACCAACTGTAGGTTAATGTAAATGTTTTAAGCTCGGCTGTTTATAAGGATTATAAGGTTTGGCTCTGGTATTATACAGTATAGACTATATTAAACTCATCAGTTTATGATACATTTAAATCAGGGAGCACCTGTACAATACAACTCCACTACTGCAAATAATGCCTTATACAGTGTGAATTTTCCAGCGGTCTAGAATGGATTAATTCAATTTACATAATTCCTTATGGGAAAAATTTGGGACAAGATGGGAACCAACCATGGACAGTGTGGCAGTCCTTCACAGAGCACACTATTCAATAAATTCCATTAGATATTCAACACTTTTTTTTTGTTTTTTATAAATTAGGCAGTGTGTTAATGATTTTGCCCAACTATAGTTTAATGTAAGTATTTAAAGCACGGTTAAGGTTTATATATATATTGGAATGTAATCCCATTGTGACTTGGGGAGCACCTGTATCTGCTTCTTGCTTCTGCTAATTTTTTGACAGCCTTTCTTTACAGTACTTTAGTTGCTTGGATAACAGGTTAAGATGCTAAAATAACCCATACCACACACCTATATTGGATATACAGTATATACTGATATTGGACTCCTTTCAGTCTAATCAGTTGAATTTCTGATCCACAACATCTGCTTCTGTCAGTAAGTATTTTTAACAGCACAGCCACAAAGAGGGAGGCCACGTCAGCTAGAAAAGTGATTCACATAATATTAACTGCCAAAACGGAAGTTATATCAGTACAATCACTGTTTATCAGGAACTTCTTGTATTAGGTCCAAACAGCCTCACATAAGCCTAAGACCACTATGTACAATGGCAAACATTTGATTCTTTATTCTGGGGTCTTGTGCACAAATATGGGTTTGGTGAATGTCAGGAATATTCAACCTGTTTGAATGCATAGTGCCAATTTTATGCTTTGATAGAGGAGGCATAATGGTCTGGTGCTGTTTTATATACTATAATGCTACACAATGCAATGACATTCTAGACAATTTGTATAAGATCCTTTCCTGTTTCATCATGAATTGTGGATTTCTTTAATGAAACGTATACAGTTGCTTCTCTCTCAGATCTCATGTTGTCTTTTTCCAGGAGATCCAGTTTAGTGATTACAACAAAGCTCTACTGGGGAGGAAAGTAAGTGAACTACACAGTATCACACTTCAGTAAAATCTTAATTCAATTTGACACTGCAGGGACGCAGCTCTGTTGCAGGTGTGGGCTGACATAGCCTGACTGTGTTAGGTCAGAATGTAGGTCAAACTCTGGCATAATTTTGTTTTTGCAGTGCCATCAGCCACTAATTACATCTCTAATTACACTAACATTAAGGTTTAATCAGGAGACACCATAAAAGTACTATAGCTTCCCAAGAGTAACATTTACATTTTATTCAGTCATTTGGCTGAGGCTCTTATACAGTGTTACATAAATGTGTAAACCACGTTAAATGTGATTTTGACCAAAAAATTGTTTAATTCAGACAGAGAAACTGCTTACCGTTGAGTCGGAGCTTGTGCATCAGGGCATTTTGGTGATTCCTTTTTTAAATGAGTAGATGGGCATCATATTATCATATATGGGAAAAAATATGAGGTAAATGCAGAGTGCTGATTCAGAAGATGTTCAGGAATGGAAAAATCAGGAAAACCCTGTACAAAACCTGTGAAATTGTCTTTTCCAGGCAGAATATCCAAAATGCTAGAGAACAGGGGCGGCTCGGTGGGTAGCACTGTCACCTCACAGCAAGAACGTCCAGGGTCCGATTCCAGGGAGGAGCGGCATGTGTTGCTGAAATGGCCAATAATGCTAATAGTGCCATTAAATAAACCAAATAAACAAACGTACAGTCCATAAACTAAGCAGGACTTGAAAACAGGAACACGGAAAATGGAATAATCAAAGTCACATCCCAGGATTTTTGTAGGATTATTAATAATTTAATTGTAAATTATGGTGGAATATGAGTATTTGGTCACCCACAAACAAGCAAGATTTCTGGCTCTCACAGACCTGTAACTTCTTCTTTTAAGAAGCTCTTCTGTCCTCCACTCCTTACCTGTATTAAAGGCATCTGTTTGGCCTCATTATCTGTACAAAAGACACCTGTTCACAGCCTCAAACAGACTCCAAACTCAACCATGGCCAAGACCAAAGACCTGTCAAAGTACACCAGAAAGAAATGTGTAGACCTGCACCACTCTGGGAAATGTGAATTTACAATAGGAAAGAAGGTTGGTGTGAAATAAATCAACTGTGGGAGCAATTGTAAGAAAATGGAAGACATACAAGACCACTGGTAATCTCCCTCGATCTGGGGGCCAACGCAAGATCTCATGCCATGGGGTCAAAATAATCATTAGAACAGTGAGCAAAAATCTCAGAACTACACGGAGGGACCTGATGAATGACCTGCAGAGAGCTGAGACCAAAGTAACAAAGGTTACCATCAGTAACACACTACGCGAGAGAGGAACTCAGATCCTGCAGTGTCCCCCTGCTTAAGCTAGTACTGTACATGTCTAGGCCCGTCTGAAGTTTGCCAGAGAGCATATGGATGATCCAGAAGAGGATTGGGAGAATGAAGATGAGATGAAACCAAAATAGAACTTTTTAATGAAAACTCAACTTGTCGTGTTTTGGAGGAAGAAGAATGCTGAGTTGCATCCCAAGAACACAATAGCTACTGTTAAGCATGGGGGTGGAAACATCATGCTTTGGGGCTGATTGTCTGCAAAGGGGACAGGACGACTGATCCGTGTTAAGGGACAAATGAATGGGGCCATGTATCATGAGATTTTAAGCCAAAACCTCCTTCCACCAGTGAGAGCATTAAAGAAGGAACTTGGCTGGGTCTTCCAGCATGACAATGATCTCAAACACACTGGTCAGGCAACAAAGGAGTGGCTCTGTAAAAAGCTTTTCAAGGCCCTGGAGTGGCCTAGCCAGTCTTCAGACCTCAATCCCATAGACAATTTGTGGAGGGAGTTGAATGTCGTGTTGCCCAGCAACAGCCCCAAAACATCACTGCTCTAGAGGAGATCTGCATGGAGGAATGTCTAAAATACCAGCTACAGTGTGTGCAAACCTGGTGAAGACTTACAGGAAACGTTTGACCTCTGTCATTGCCAACAAAGGTTATGTTACAAAGTATTGAGTTGAACCTTTGTTATTGACCAAATATTTATTTTCCACCATAATTTGCAATTAAATTCTTTAAAAATCTTTTTTTCTCTCATTTTGTCTCTCACAGTTGAAGTTAACCTATGATGAAAATTACAGACCTCTCTCATCTTTCTAAGTAGGAGAACTTGCACAATCAGTGGCTGACTAAATACTTTTTTGCACCACTGTAAATTGGAGTACATATATGGGTTTCATTCTGAATGCAGGGAAACACTCAGAATGAAAGTCAGGGACAAAAATTCTTTGTATAGAAGTACAAAAGTGTTGTGTTTACAAAGCTGTGAAAGCTGCCAAAACCAGGAACCAGTGCACATAATCAGTGCATGATGTAGGTGATGGCGTGGTGGGAGTAATGGGTACTGGGAACTAGAGTGTGGAAAAGTCGTGCATGTGATATTTCCCCCCTCCCAAGGGGTCCACAGAGGCTGACATACCCAGAGACCACCCTTTTGGAAGAGATGGGTACCTCCACAGACAAACGTGATAGAGGGGCTGGACGAACCTGGATCCTAGGACAACGGACTCAAAACCTGGGGACCATCTTGTGAGCTACAGAATCCTTGAACTGTCCTTCTGTCAGTCAGTCAGTTTTATTTATATAGTACTTTTTACAGTGGAGCACTGTGTCAAAGCAGCTTTACAATTTTAGATTATCTTCTTATATCTAGGGCCAATCCCAAAATCTAGGGCCAGCCTAGGGTGACAGTGGCAAGAAAAAACTCCCTAAACATTATAAGGAAAAAACCTTGGGAGGATCAAGACCTTTGTGGTGTTGAACAAGGTTGCACAGGGTCCACAGGCCTCAAAGCAGGAGGCACAGGATCCACAGGTGTCAAAGCAGGAGGTAAAGGGTTCACAGGTGTTGAAGCAGTGGGCGCTGAGGCTGGGACCGAGACCGTCAGAGGCCAAAGCAGGAGCCGAGCACGGGACCAAAGCAGAGCTGAAACAAGGACCGAATCTAGAACCGAGGAAGGAGTCAAGACAGGGATCACGGGACATGAAGAAAAGGGTTTAGCATGGTGGCTGACTTTATTTATTTAGTTTATTTTTTTTGTCACAGGGATCCATGGCACACAGATCCCCATAGATACACCAGTGATGGAGCTTCTATCAGTACATTCTGTGAGGGACACAATTACCGTGCATATCTCATATGATGACTTCCAGCTGGGCTCAAATATTAAATTAAAGAAAGTGTTTCTGTCTCATGAATATTAATACCTGTGTTGGTATGTGGGTATTGCAATAGCTGGTAATAGGAAAGGAATGAATGGGCTTCCACTCAAAAGAGGACTCATCAAGGGCAAACAAATAGATTAACAGGTGTACAAATATATTTGCAGATAACTTACAGACAGACAGAGACAGACAGACAGTTATGCAGGTAAACAAACATATTTGCAGTAAACCTGGAGAAAGGATGACAGACATGCAGATCGAGATCGACAGATATGACCGACTGAAGCCGAGTGCAGATGGGAAACTAAAATGAATGTGCTTTAAGCATGTTATGTGAAAGTGTGTGCTTGTTTCCACAGAGCCGAGACTGAGAGAGGCCTTTCTAGAAAACATATAATAGAAGGTAAAGTATTAGCTTTTGTCTTTCTACCCATATACTGTAAGTCTCTCAAAGATGCAGTGATTTTCTTATGAAAATGCCACAACCTATACTGAAAAGAAATTATAGTCTAAAACATTTTTGGATGAATTGATAACCAACTGGAACTGCTTACTTAAAATACTGATTATGAGTAGACAGTTAAAATGAACGTAATTTAAATGCTGAGTAGGCTGCACAATGACATAAGTATACAGTATAATGATATAATATAGTATATTGTAAAATGCTTGATGTATGATAAATTCAACATCCAATGGATTTGTTGGAATTTATCCCTATCGTAAATCAAGCCCCGGTCACTTCCCTCCCTCCAACTTGATGTGAGAGCTAACACTTACATTCTTTTTGGGTACATGAATCCAACCACCGCCTCTTTTCAAACTGCTGCACAAGAAACATCACTGGGTAGAAAAACACATTTGGAGGAGAAACTACAGATAAGATGGTGTCTGATTCAAACGTACGATCTACGCTCACCCCTTAGCCTTGTGTACATATGACCATATAGGTTCCTGAGGCAGGAATGCAATCCCTCCTGACCAGACAGAAGGGTCAATAATGTTCTTTTGGACTCCTGGTGAAAAAATGGTGACAGTATGAATGTTCTTTTGTTGTGCCACTTTTTACATGTACAATATTGTGCAAAAGTCTTAGGCCACCATTAGATGTTGTCACACCGGCTGTAGGGTTTAGGAGACACACGCAGGGAGTGGATCAGAACTTAGGTGGTGTTTATTCACAAAACTTACAACCAAACTTACAAACAAAACACCGACAGGAATATAGTGATGGTGATACATGAATGGATGATGAAACGAAGACGGAGAAGAGCGAACACAGTAGGTAGAGCGATAACTGATGGCCAGAATACAGATATATGAGACGATAGAGAGGAACGATACAAATGACTTGGATTGAGAAACAGGACGTGGTCAAGAGATTAGATACAGCTTGGATCGAGAAGGTAGAATAGGTAGAGAGAACGACACAGTAGACTAGGGAAGCATAGAGCGCAGTCACGTTAGAGAGATAACGGAGTGAGGGGCTTGTGACGCGGTAGGAACCATGAGACTCGGAGCTCACACTGAGAGGAGACATATATATATGTATATATATATACACACACACACAGGTAGTCCTCGGGTTACGACGGTCTCGAGTTACGACGTTTCGTGGTTACGACACATCTCCCATTTACTGTATAAAGCCTTGTTTCGCACTTAAGTGGTTTTGCTTTACTTTAAGTCGTCATAACGTGTACTTCGTGTTTGGTGTGCGCGGCGGAAGAATACACGGTTACGCAGCTCGTTTTTTGATAATTACTGTGTTAGGATAGGATAAGTGCTTACAGTATGTTATTTATGTACAGTATATACGTATGTTCTGACTTACACCGAAAATCGGTTTACGACGCCACCTAGGAATGGATCTGCGTCGTAAGTCGAGGAACCAGGACAGGTACAGGTGATGAAAGGTAATGGTGAACAATAGTGGTGGAAGGTGGGCATGGTGCGCAGGTGCATGTGCAGACATGACAGAGCTCTCCCCCCCCCCCCAACCCCCCCCCCCCCCCCCAAAGTACGAGACGAAGCTAGGACTCCAATGATGGCCCCACAGGGACTCTGGATGGTCTGGCGGTTTCCTTTCTGGGCGAACGCTGGGAGGACTCCGGATGGCACCGTGCCCCGGACACAGCCTGGGCACACCTGACACAGATGGATCTAGGGAGGACGAGAAAAGGGCAAGGGTCAGGCTTGGAGTTGGTCGACTTCAGAACGGGAGCTGACACGGAAGACTACTGATTAGGTACAGGAGCTGAGGATTCTGGCACTAGGATGGTTGGCTTTGGAACCGATATGGAGGACTTCAGAAGAAGGGCTGGCATGGCATCGGACGTAGACGACACTGGAACGGTCTCGGACATAGACGACCTCAGAACGGTCTTGGACTCGGACGACCTCAGGACTGTCTCAGACATGGACGACCCTGGAACGGTCTTGGACATGGACGACCCTGAAACAGTCTCGGACTCGGACAACCTCGGGATGGTCTCGGACTTCGATGACCCTGGGACGGTCTCGGACATGGACGACCCTGAAACAGTCTCGGACTCGGACAACCTCGGGATGGTCTCGGACTTGGATGACCCTGGAACGGACTCGGACGACCTCGGAGTGGTCTCGGACATGGGTGACCTTTGGAAGGTCTCTGATATGGACGGACTTAGAACACACTCAGACCTAGATGACCTTTGGAAGGTCTCAGATGTAGGTGACCTTTGGAAGGTCTCTGATATGGATGGGCCCTGGACTGGCCCTGGGACGGGCGTCCCTAGAACAGACTCTGGGACGGGCGACCCCTGGACTGGGATGGGCATCCCTAGAACAGACTCTGGGACGGGCGACCTTTGAATGGACCCTGGGACAGGCGATCCCTGGATTGGAACGGGCATCCCTTGAAAAGAGTCCGGTACTACAACCTTACCATTGCTCTTGGCCCTATTTATGACTGGAATCCTACGACTGCCGGCGAGCAGAGGATCCAGCAGGTGGCGGGCGAATGGAGGTACTGGCTGAGAGCTGGAGAGTTGAGCACTCAGCGTGGAGATGCCAAACAGTGAAACTTCGGGGGTGCATGGTTTACAATTTGAAGAAGGACCATATAACATATAACTGCCCTGAGCGCATCCAAGAGACGGTCACAGGTCCAGGTTTGAACATGTGGCTACCTCTGGGTGACCCACTGAAGTGCCTTGCCTGAAAGGCAAAAACCCACCAGCGTTAGTCCAGCGTATTCAGAGCTGGGCGAATAGAACCTGAGGTAACGCGAGCACTGCGCACGGAATTTATTGTACAACGCTGGGTTCCCATCAAATCTCTCCGGTAATGCGATCTCAACAGAAGGTGGGGAGCAAGAAGTGGGTGGAACCAACAGCGCGGTGGTCGCGGTTGCCGGGGACTGGTCTAGCTGTAACACACACTGTGAGAACGCATTCATGGAGGGAACCAATGAGCGCTGGTCTTCCGCGAGTTGTAAAACAACCCACGTTACCTTGGCGAGCCGAGCACGAAGCTCAGCAAGTTTATCTCTGATCATCGCTATCGGTAGGAGTTAGATCCAAAAAACTCCTGCTGCCTCCAGGCGTGGCTGAGTCTATTGTCAGCTGTAGGGTTTAGGAGACACACACAGGGAGTGGATCAGAACCATAATTTACAATTACATTCTTTAAAAATCCTAAAATGTGATTTCCTGGATTTTTTTTCTCATTTTGTCTCTCATAGTTGAAGTGTATCTATGATAAAAAATTACAGACTTCTCTCATCTTTCTAAGTAGGAGAACCTGCACAATCAGTGGCTGACTAAATACTTTTTTGCCCACTGTATGCATTTTTATACATACAAATTTCCTGCATTTTCTGGTTGTTTTCTACTAAAAATACTGAGAAATAATTACCGTATAAATGGTTGTTATAACATTTCTAGAACAATTGTATGTCTAATGGTGGCCTAAGACTTTTGCACAGTACTGCAAATTTAACATAAATGTGCTTAGATTTAAACAACTACAGAGTGTCTTATAAAGTAAGTCCCACTTTAACCCTCCTGTTGTGTTCGGGTCAAATATGACCGATTTACAACTTAAAACACTCATAAATTTTGTGTTTTACATCTGATTGCCTCAAGGCCGTATGATATCCTCCACACTATGCACTTGAACATATAACAGTGATGATCACCTCTTTCATTGAATTTTGAGTGTTTTATTCAGCCTTGTTACACCTGTGATGTTCCCGGTCAAAAGTGACCGCCATAGGAAATGAATGGGTATTCAGACTATATTCATCCATCAGACAGAAAACATCCCATACACACTACTCAAACTCACTCACTCACCCACACACACATCTCTTTCCCGCGCTTATGTGCCGATCCTCCCATGTGAACCAACTTCCTGATGAAATAATGTATCATATCTTGACTAGACTAGACAGGTGTCTGTTCTGTGAACCCATCTCTTTCCCGTGCTTATGTGCCTATCCCCCATGTGAACCACACGTTAACCACACCTTCCAGTCTAATCAATGTATCATCTTCACACAGACCCCATATATATAGCTTGATGTTTCCCTATTACTCTGAGCACAATGAGTAGGTGACTGACCAAGCGGTTATCTGTTGAAGAGGTTCTGGTCCAGGTTTTTGGACATGATGAAGAGGGCACTGAAACTAAATGAGAGATAGAAGAGGATGTCTCAGATGTGGAAGACGAGACAGATTTATATTTATACTGGAGATGATAAACCTGGAAGGGAAGCGTCTGTTTGGGAACACCTGGAGCGAAATCGACCTGTTACACCTCCAAGCATTCACAGGTCTGTTGATTTTAGCAGGAGTATATCGCTCAAACAATGAGGCTACAAAAAGTTTGTGGGATGCAGAGTCTGGCAGGCCTATATTCCGGACAACTATGTCCTTACAACAGTTTCATGTTCTTTCAAAAATTATTCGATTTGATAACAGAGATGCACGACCCATCCGCCGGGCAAAATGACAAACTTGCGCCATCAGGAAAATTTGGGACAGGTGGGTGGAGCGAATACCGCTTATGTACAATCAACAAACAATAAACAAAAATCAAAAATCAATAAACAAGCCTGAGATGCTGCATATGTGATGCCTATGTTTGAAAGGCTCACACTGACCTGAGTGTCACATGCCACCCGTGCATGAATTCACATGCACACATACACACGCACACGCACACACGCACACATACACACACGACTTCATGTTGAGTTTGGTCTTTGGTTTTCAATTTATTTTTTACATTGCATGTTAATTTTGTAATACATTTTCAGTGCCTATTTGTATTTTCACTGCAGTTATTTTATGTCTAATTGTATAAATTAATTTTAAACACTACTTTGAGACATTGGTCAAAACTAAAGAATGTTCAATAAAAATTTGGTGGTGAAAAATGGTTTTTGTGGTACTCTAAGAGCAGTTAAAACAGACCGGTCAATTTTGACCGCGAGCACTAAAGTAAGGGTGGACACAGGAGGTGAACACAACCAGAGGGTTAATAAATGTATTACCCACCAACTACATGATAAGCTGGTTTTTTTTATTTATATGAAGCACAGGGAGCCCAGGTTTTATCCACATTACATCAATGCTGTGTGAGCCCGTGGGTGACATGACAAACATTGATGCAGTAATTAACAATGTTAAAGTGGGACTTACTTTATAGACACTTGGTATATGAACGTTCTAAGAATAGAAGTTATACAATGGGCCTTGTGCTATCCTATCCTATTTATATACTTGAAATGGCACAATATTTTATTTTCATATTGACACTGAATCCTCCATTAAACTGCCATCTTTACACATATTCCAATGAATCTGTATTAGAAAGGCTATTGCGGGTTCAGAATGTGTGCTGCTGCAAACATTCACTGCACACCATTGCCAGATATAACACCCACGATAGGACAAGATTAATGAATGTTCACAATAGCATAGAGCTTGTTCTGCAAGTTGAACCTCCAAGGAGCGTTCTCACTGTTCACACTTTATTTCCCTCACACTCTCATTCTCCAACTTTCATCTTCTGTCTCTCCTGCTGTCCATCTCCATCTGGTGCATGTCAAAAGAGGCTGTTATGTCCACACCTCTGAGTGGAGTTCAAGTTTCAGTCTGCTCAGGCTTCAGAGTGCACACACATTACAATGCACACGAATCCATACAAGCATGCACATTGAATAGGGTGTCTGGGGAGCCATCGGTACTCTCAACTGTACAAACTAGAATGCATACCAGCATTTCAATCTTTTTAAATGTCTCTGTCTCAGAATTGCAGCTGTGTAACAATTGAATCAACACATTTATTAGTGCCACTGCCATTGTAATCAATCTGTGTCCAGGAGTCGAAGAGAGGATAACTGGCCCTGCTGTCTTTATGTAATTTACAATTACAATGTTTGTTAAACCTCCTTAAAAAATAAGTTAGATAAGTTTACTCTTCTTCAGGGCAGACTTCTAAAGCTTTGGCACAAGAGCATTTTGGAGAGAGAGAGAGAAGCAGGTTAATAAAGTAACTCAAACAAGCCTTCAAGCCAAATTGACTGTTGCAGTGAGTTTAATTTCATTCATTAATTCAGACTGTAGCAAAATGGAAGCATAATAACATTTTTCAAGTAGAGCTGTTTCTCATGGATGGTTTTTAGGAGTTGAGTAACTACTAACTACACTCTGAAAGTAGCTGTCTAAATGCTGCCAGGACTATATGATTCTTTAATGCTGTCAAAAGGAGGACATGGATAAAGCATATGACAACATCATTGCATCTGACAAAAGCAAGTGAGAACCTATGACTAAACTTAGATTAAACTGGTAAGAGAAGCAGAAAAATAAGAACAAAGCTGGATCATCTATAAGCTCTTCTCTAAGTTCTAATCTAACTAATGAACTAATGGAACTCTGCTGGAGCTAGTGTTGTCACGATACCACAGTTATGACTTCAATACAATACTTGCCTAAAGCATCTTGATACCGATACTGAAACGATACCATGGCAAAAACCTAAAACATCAGGAAAAGAAATGGAATAATAGTTGATAGAAAATAAAACTTAAAATTCTTTGTTTTGTTATTAACAATAAGAAACCCAGAAATAAATATTGACAATTAATAGGTACATTTTCAACATTAACAGTTTTTATTAATGAAAATAATAGAAAGAAGGGTCACATTATTTTGAAAGCTTGTAGTGAGCAGTAATCTGACATCCCTCTGTATCCTTGAGTTTATGTGGTTTCTTTTGACAGGTTAACTTTATTTGTAGTTTGATCTTACTGGTTAAATAGTTTTTACTGAGCGCATTTTCTAGCAAGAGAAATAATTATTGACAAAAATGTACATGCCATAATTACCATTAGCAGTTCTGTCTCTCAAGTGTAATAATATGACCTGATTATATTTTCATTGATACTGATGATCTACTAGTGATTGTGAAGGCCCGATTTGTAGCAGTTGTAAGTTATGCTAAAATTAATGTTATCAGTGTGAATATATAGAGAGATGTTTACTACATTGGTAAGTAAATAAATGAAAAAAAGAATAAAGCCAGTTAAACAGTTGTTATTGCCCTTAACTTCCTTGTCAAAGTCAGATGGTTAATAAGATCATTTGTTACATAATGGTTCTCACTCGTCTGATTCACAGTGGTGCTTGAAAGTTTGTGAACCCTTTAGAATTTTCTATATTTCTGCATAAATATGACCTAAAACATAATCGGATTTTCACACAAGTCCTAAAATTAGATAAAGAGAACCCAGTTAAACAAATGAGACAAAAATATTATACTTGGTCATTTATTTATTAAGGAAAATGATCCAATATTACGTATTAGTGAGTTGCAAAAGTATGTGAACCTCTAGGATTAGCAGTGAATTTGAAGGTGAAATTAGAGTGTGTTTTCAATCAATGGGATGACAATCAGGTATGAGTGGGCACCGTGTTTTATTTAAAGAACAGGGATCTATCAAAGTCTGCTCTTCACAATACATTTGTGGAAGGGTATCATGGCACGAACATAGGAAATTGCTGAGGAGTTGTTGAGGCTGGGAAAGATTACAAAACCATCTCTAAAGAGTTTGGACTACACCAATCCACAGTCAGACAGACTGTCTACAATTGGAGGAGATTCAAGACCATTGTTACCCTCCCCAGAAGTGGTCAACCAACAAAGATCACTCCAAGAGCAAGGCGTGTAATAGTTGGTGAGGTAACTTCTAAGCAACTGAAGGCTACCCTCACACTGGCTAATGTTAATGTTCATGAGTCCACCATCAGAAGAACACTAAACAACAATGGGGTGCATGGCAGGGGTGCAAATAAGAAAGCCACTGCTCTCCAAAAAGAACACTGCTACTCATCTGCAGTTTGCTAAAGATCACGTGGACAAGCCAGAAGGCTATTGTAATAATGTTTTGTGGACGGATGAGACCAAGAAAAGCTTTATGTTTGGAGAAAGGAAACACTGCATTCCATCATAAGAACCTCATCTCATCTGTGAAAAATGGTGGTGGTAGTATCATGATTTGGGCCTGTTTTGCTGCATCTGGGCCAGGACGGCTTGCCATCATTGATGGAACAATGAATTCTGAATTATATCAGAATTCTAAAGGAAAATGTCAGGACATCTGTCCATGAACTGAATCACAAGAGAAGGTGGGTGGTGTTGCAACACAACAACCCTAAGCACACAAGTAGTTCTACCAAAGAATGGTTAAAGAAGAATAAAGTTAATGTTTTGGAATGACAAAGTCTTTCCAAAGGACTTTTATCTACTTTTATTTATGCAGAAATATAGAAAATTATAAAGCGTTAACAAACTTTCAAGAACCACTGTATATTTGAGAACATGAGCATGATGTTATCTGTCATATTCACTAACCTGCTGCTCTGTGAGCTGTAAGTATAAGTAAGTTGAACGTTTTGTCTCCCTTGGTCTTTGTAGGTTTAAAACATCTTTTACAGACTGGTTTTGTTGTGTTCATTGGCTTAAAATAATTCCATATTTCACTTCTTGTGTGTATTTTCTCTACAAGCTGTGGACAGTCAGCAAAGGTGCTGGTATTAGCAGCCACTGTATTCTAATTCACTGTTTTGAGAGGGGTCTGGCTGCTTGACTATGTTTGTGGTTGAGAGTGCATGTCTGCAGCCAGACTCTATTGATTGTGTTTACCTGCAGGGAAAGAAGCAGCGCGCTGTGCGCAAATACTGCCCTCTTGTGGCAGATCGAAACAATGCGCAGAAATAAAGCTTTCATTTCAAAACAGTCATTCTTAATGTGTTGGTACTAATACAATGAGGTGTCCTACCATTTTTAATGGCAAGGTATTGCGATCCTCTTCTAGTATCGGTATGCCGTGCAAGACTAGTTGAATCCCAGTGCTCAGAGGATCAGAAAATCACTGAACCACAGTATCATATTAATTGCACACTTGGATATATTCAACTCAGTGCTCCAAAAAGGTTATTCAGCCCAAAAGAGCACTCAATTTTCAGGTAGCACTGCTGAGAGGTCCATGATAATAACTCTCGAGAATCCCACAGGAAAAGCATCCAGCAGCTTCAAAGTGCAGAATCAAAGCAGCTTCTGAGTTACTCAGTCTCACACACTCCGAGCTGCTACTGCATCCTGGGGGGTATTCTCTTTTGGCAAATGCTAATGTTGATAATTGTTACTGAAATCTAGGGGCTGGTTAGAATTACCCTTATCAATCAAACTGTCTGATTATCTCTTGTTTACAGTTGTTTCTTAACCATGTTGACATTCCTTTACTAGATCCCAGACACTGACAGATATGACAATCTTAGTAGATTTTTCTGACTCTACCAAGGCTGTAGTAATTGAGTATAAACTCGAGAGGTTTCTTTAATGTCTCTGACTTGTCTCAGAGTTGCACCCAGACTTGTTTCTCCTGAGATTCAGGTTTGGTCTCATTTGGAACATGCTGCAGTTTTGTATTTTTTTTTTTTAATGATTTGTTTATTAAGGATGAGTGCTGTTTTGTTTAATTGGTCTAAGCCTCAAACCACATACTAGTGAACTTCATAGTGTGTAAGTACACTGCCACACTTTGTGGACTGCTTATGGGTGTCACGAACTCACAACACACGGGATGGAAACAGGTGCAGGTTTATTCGAGAACTCGTAGTCGAGACAAAGCAATGGTCGAAAGCCAGTAAATCCAAACAAACACGATGCAAACGTAGCCGAGGGAAATCCAAAATCACTAACCGTATGAACACGCTGAAGATCGTTGCCAAAGAAACTATCGAGACACTGTGAATACGCTCAGAATCGAAACCGCTAACAGAGACGAAACCTCGCGCCGACCAGATCCATGCTGCGCTATTTATCGCTGATCATGGCGGCCAACCGGAAACGGCCTCCTAGAACTCCGGCGACGGAGACCTCTGTTGGAGTGGAGGCGGATCCGCTGCCGCCATGACGGGCGGCCCCTGCCCCTGACGGGCGGCCCCTGCCGACCGTGCCTCTCTCCTCCTGGGGCGACCCCTGGGTCTGGGAGCGGGGCGGTTCGGGAAGGCCTGGTGGAATTCAGCGATCAGGGAAGGGTCCAGTATGTCACGGGCCGGGACCCATGCTCGTTCCTCGGGACCGTACCCCTCCCAGTCCACCAGGTACTGAATGCGTCCTGCCCGGCGCCTGGAGTCCAGCAGCGTCCGCACACTGTACGCTAGAGAGCCGTCCACGTCCAGAGGAGGAGGTGGTACGGTCACCTCAGGTTGTTCCTGGGAGGAGGAGGATCTGACAGGCTTTAGTAAAGACACATGAAACGTGGGCGAGATACGGTATGACGCGGGCAACTCTAATCGATAGGCCACCGGGTTGACCTGTCTCAGAACCTTAAAGGGTCCCACATACTTGGGACTTAACTTTCTACAGGGTAATCTCAGCTTTAAATCCCTGGTAGATAACCAAACCTTCTGTCCAGGCCTAAACGCTTCCACGTTTCGTCTGTGTCGGTTGGCCTGCAGGCTCTTCCCACGGATCGCACGTTGCAACCGGACGTGTGCCTCAGTGAGTTTTGTGCATACTCGACCCAGGGGATGTAACGTGCCCACTCATGCTGGAACCGAGAGCAGTATGATCGTAGATACCTCCCCACTTCTTGGTTCAAACGTTCCGTCTGACCATTAGACTGAGGGTGGTAACCTGATGACAGACATACCTTAATGCCCAGCAGTTTACAAAACTCCTTCCACACACGTGAATTGAATTGTGGCCCTCTGTCAGACACGATCTCCTCCGGGAGACCAAAGAGTCTGAAGACGTGGTGCATAAGACCCTCTGCCATCTCTAAGGCCGTGGGGAGTTTGTCTAGAGGCACCAGCCGACAAGATTTTGAAAATCGATCAACAATGACCATAATAACGGTCTTACCTTGAGACGACGGCAGGTCTGTGATAAAATCCACCCCAAGGTGGGACCAGGGGCGCTGGGGAATGGCCAAGGGTTCTAGCAAACCCGCCGGCAATTGGCGCAGAGCCTTCGATTGAGCGCACGTTGCACATTCTCCTACCCATTCGCGGACTTCCCGATTTAGCCCCTCCCACCAGAACTTGTTCTTTACCAGCTCCAGGGTGCACTGCCTACCTGGGTGACCTGCACTGGGATGACAATGAATCATCTCTAGCAACGGACGCCGCAAGTGTTGCGGCACGTACTCCCTTCCAGGTGGACAGTCAGCGGGAGGCGGTTCGTTCACCTGCCCCTCCCGAATCTGTTCCATAACCTCCCAGTCGATGGGTCCCACCCAGCACTCCGGTCGGAGAATGGTCGAGGTCCCTCTCCGACTCCCACACACGAGATAGGGCGTCTGCCTTCCCATTCCTGTTGCCCGCACGATAGGAGACAGTGAAATCAAACCGAGTAAAAAACAATGACCACCTAGCCTGTCTTGGGTTTAGCTGCTTAGCCGTTCTCAGGTATTCGAGGTTCTTATGATCGGTTAAAACCAAGAACGGAAACATCGCCCCCTCTAGCCAGTGCCTCCACGTTTCCAGAGCTAGTTTAATCGCCAGTAATTCCCGATCCCCGACGTTATAATTACGCTCGGCCGAATTCAACTTGCGGGAAAAGAAAGCACATGGATACAGTTTGGGAGGAACACCGAATCTTTGAGACAAAACAGCGCCGACCCCAGAAGATGACGCATCGACTTCTAACACAAACGGGCGTGCTGGGTCAGGCAACTTAAGAATCGGAGCGGTACTGAACTTCCCCTTGAGTGCGTCAAATGCCTCCTCAGCCTCATCTGACCACTTGAGCACCCTCTGGTTCCCTTTTAACAGTGACGTCAAGGGCGCCGCCACACTACTAAAGCCCCGAATAAACCGACGATAAAAGTTGGCAAACCCAAGGAACCTTTGTAGTTCCTTGATAGAGGTGGGTCGTGGCCAATTAACAACTGCGCTCACCTTCTCCCCTTCCATACGGACCCCGTCTTGGTCAATGACATATCCTAGAAAGGTAACCGTCTTGGCATGGAATTCACACTTTTCTGCTTTGACATACAACTTATGGGCTCTCAAACGTTCTAACATCTGTCGTACATGCTCTACATGGTCCTGGAGTAGATTAAAATGTCATCAATGTAAACAATAACCCACCGGTCGATCATGTCCCTCAGTACCTCATTGATGAAGGACTGGAACACGGATGGAGCGTTGGCCAGTCCATAGGGCATCACCGTGTACTCATAATGCCCTCGAGTGGTTATGAAGGCAGTCTTCCATTCATCGCCCGCACGGATTCTGATGAGGTTATACGCACTGCGGAGGTCCAGTTTTGTAAACACGGTGGCCCCACTCAACTGCTCCAGAGCAGCCGGCACTAGGGGCAACGGGTACTTGTATTTCACTGAAACAGCATTGAGTCCTCTGTAGTCAATGCAGGGCCGGAGGCCCCCGTCCTTCTTCCTCACGAAAAAGAAGCTTGCCGCAGCAGGAGAGGTGGATGGTCGGATGTATCCCTGTGCTAAAGCCTCCTCCACGTAACTCTCCAACGCGGTTGTCTCGGCCTGCGACAGGGGGTAGATCCTACTATGGGGAGGAGCAGAGCCCGGAAGGAGCTCTATTGCGCAGTCGCCCAGCCGGTGTGGGGGAAGACCTCAGGCTGAATCCATGGCGAAGACCTCCTTTAAGTCAGCATAGCAAGCCGGCACCCGGTCGCCTCCTTCCGGAACAGGACTTTCCACCTGAGTAGCTCGAATAGGCAAGGTTAGGCAGTCCACAAAACATTGGTCACCCCACTGAGTAATCTCGTTATGTCCCCAGGAAATGGTAGGGGAATGCTTGACTAACCAGGGATACCCCAAGATGATCTCATGTCGTGGAGCCGAGATTACCAACAGGGAGATGCTCTCCTCGTGTAGTGTTCCAGTGCGCAAGGTGAGTTCAGCGGTCTGCTCCATAACGGAGCTGTTCCCCAGGGTTCTCCCATCTACCGCTTTGAGAACCAGGGGCACGGTGAGGCTGGTTAGGGGGATTTGGTGTTCTTCTGCCACCTTCTGGTCAATGAAGTTCCCTGCCGCCCCCGAGTCGATGAGTGCTGTAAGGTATGTTGAACCTGTACTCCACAATAGTTGTACTCGCACGTTCATACATTTAACGTTTATGTCAGGAGATACCATGGCACTCACCTCCAGTGACACCATGGGAGTTCAGGTGCTCTCAGGACAGGAAGGGGCACATCGATGTCCAGCCCCTCCCGCAAGTAAAAAACACAGTCTCCCCTCCTCCCCCCCCTCCCCGACCTTCGGCTACGCTCCCTACTCAAGTCAACTGGGTCTACCCCGTTCCATGGGCTCAGGTTCCTGCCTTCGGGTGGGGTCTGTGGAAGGTCGGTTGCTCACCCCCCGGACTCGACCTTCGTGGAGCAGTGGATCAGATTTGTTCAAATGAAATAGCAAGGCGAATGTACTCATCCTAAGTTTTTCAGGGTATAGCTCCCTTTGGACAGCTAGCTCAGCCCCTGAAAGGTTAGGGGCTTAGTCCATTCTTGAACATGGCTAACAGAGCTGGTGGAATTCCATCCCACTACTACCCGGCAGACCAGAGTAACGAAAACTCTAGTGCGTTAGTCCCGCCGCCCGGCATCTTCCCCCTGACGCGAAGATTTTATCAAAACGGGAACCTTTTCACAATTTCTAACACCCTGCCGGAAGGGTGGGGTCACCAATTAACCTCCCCTGAAATAATGAATTAAACTGGGACTCAGACTTGAGCACGCAGTCACTATTCTGGGTCCCAAAACGCTGGTGGCCCACCACTGCCTTTGGCCAGTGAGTAAGGAAAATCACAAAGTGTACACTTATCAGTCTCCCTGTCGGAATTGTTCCGGATGGTGGTCGATGTAGATGTTTGTTTACACACTGCATCCAGGAACTCTTTACAGGAGTCCAAAGAAAGCCATCATACCTTTCCGGGAAAGAGCCACGTTGTGCAATTGCAGAGGGTGATGAAACAGGCGGCAACAGAGAGAGCGTAGGTGGAGCTTCCAGCCGCGACTGGTGGTACGGTAGGCGCTGGTCCGTGCGTTGGCCGTAGGGTTCGGGAAGTGGAGGTGCTGCAACGGGAGGATCAATTCCTGAAAGCAGAGGACGTGCGCAAACTCCTCCTTTAACTTTGCCTTCCTGCACTCTTTTTCGTTTGCCTTTGTTCGGGCGACGGTCAGTTTTTTGGTTTCTGGGTGAAGTGGGTGGATTGGGTGGCTGTATGTCACCGGAATAGGTAGCGAGTTTTGTTCTGTTATTGAGGACGGCTAGGTGTTTTTGTCACTTATAGTTCTTCTTTGGTTTCACATTATTTGACGTTTTGGGTTCTCCGGTTTGAGTCTAGGTTAGAGCAGGAAGTCGACAACGCACCGAAGTAGGGTCCGAGAGGAGGGAGCGAGCACGACGCGAAGGGCTCAGACAGCCACGGGGGAGAGGGTTAGAGGTCGAATTGCGAGAGAACGACCTCCCCTACGGTCTCCCGGACCATACGCGAGAGCCAGCCGGGTCCAGACAAACCCTGCTGGATTTTCCATGTTTTCACATTCAGGCGATGTTTTTCTGGTCACGACCTCAACAACACACGGGATGGGAAACAGGTGGCAGGTTTATTCGAGAAAACTCGTTAGTCGGAAGGACAAAGCAATGGTGAAAGCCCAGTAAATCCAAACAACACGAAAATGCAAACCGTAGCCGAGGGAAATCCAAAATCACTAACCGTATGAACACGCTGAAGATCGTTGCCAAAGAAACTATCGAGACACTGTGAATACGCTCAGAATCAAAACGGAGACGAAACCTCGCGCCGACCAGATCCATGCTGCGCTATTTATCGCTGATCATGGCGGCCAACCGGAAACGACCTCCTAGAACTCCGGCGACGGAGACCTCTGTTGGAGTGGAGGCGGATCCGCTGCCGCCATGACAATGGGACAGTACAAGTGTGTGATTTGAGCTGAGAGGGTTTAATTTATTGTTGTTTACATGATTTATAGCTCTACAATAACTCTGTTTAAGTTACTTTCTTTTAAATATTTTTTCTGTAGGTGCAAGACACACACATATGTACACAGACACACAAGTATGGCTCTTAAGGGCAAGTGAGATCAAGTGAAAAGACATTGAGAGAGTGAAAGAGTGCAAGCACAGTAGTCTCCTGAGCCACTATATTGATTAATTGTTTCTTGTATGCTAGTCATTCAACCTATAATATACAATACTTTGTAAAAAATCTTAGGCCACCATTAGATTAGATTAGATTGTTTTGGCAATGGTGTAATGACCATGTACAATTATTTCTCAGTCTCTTTATTGAAATATTTGGTTACCAACTGCTGTTTGGAGTGACAAATGGGCAGAATAATATGAAAGGGTCAAATTTAAATAGCTTAAAAGTGTTTATACATTTAATTACATGTACATATGCATTTTCATGTGGATCATTCTTCTAGAATTATGTAGACACACACAATAGTCAAGTGTAAACAGGTTACAATAGCAGATTTATGCATTTTGCTTATCATACTGTTCTGAGCAAACAAGATGACACCTCTGTTTGTTGAAACTGTCCCATTTTATTTCAGGTCTTAAAGGATCCCTACAGAGGCTGCAGCTGGAATATGTTGATGTGGTCTTTGCTAACAGGCCTGATTGTAACACACCAATGGAGGGTAAGAAGAATGTCTATTAGAATGTAATTTAATTAGCCAACATCTAAATTTATCTAGGATTATCTTCTTTTTTCAAAAGAAATTACATTAATAAATGAATACATTTCTATACATACAGTACTTATAGAAAACCATCATAGCAAATTTGAAATTGTCACTTTTTTGTCTTGCAGACTTAAAAACTCATTAAAATGTGTCTTTTTTCCATCTTTATTTACTCATTTTGACTTATAACATACAAGTAACAACAATGTTATTTCTTATAGAGACATCTTTTGCTTTAACTACAGCAGTCTGTATGGGTATGCCTCTTTCAGCTTTGCACACCTAGATTGGGGAATATTTGCTCATTCGTCTTTGCAGAATTGTTCAAGTTCAGTCAGATTTTATGGTGAGTGGCAATAGACTGCTTTCTTCAAGTCTATCCACATATTTATTTATCTGACTTATTTATTGCTCTGCCTCAGGCAATCAAGAACATTTACCTTCCTATCCTTAATCCACTGCATTCTTAAATTGCCAGTCTGTTTAGGGTCATTGTCAGGCTGGAAGATGAACCACCTGTCATTTCAGAGGGTCTCGGGTTTACTTCAAGAATTTGGTTGTACGTGGCGGCATCCAGTTTTTCATTAATTCTATTAAAAAAATATAGTAGAATGACCAGAGCAATGTCAGAGCAATGACCTAAACCTGAAATTGGATCAATTTGAAAGTCTATGGATGGGCTTGAAGAAGAGAGCAGTACATTGTAGTTCACAATGAAATCTGACAGAACATTAACAGTTCTGCAATTAAGAATATGCAAATATTTTAGGTGTGCAAAGCTCATAGAGACATATCCAAACCTTTCCTTGTTTCTTGTTACTTGAATGTTGTAAGGCAGAATATGTAAAACTGATATTACATCATAAGGGGTATGTAAGGGGTTTATACATGTATATCCATTTACATGAATTCCAGAAGAATGCATCAACAATAATTTTCAAGAAAATTGAAGCCTACTGAAAAAGAATATTGTGTTCTAAGCCCATACACTCAACTGAAAACATTTCCAAATTTCAATACATATTTTGGTTTATGTAAAATGTAGTAGTTTGTAGCATTTCACTATCTATTTTCATCTGGAATGGTTTCAGATGGTTTTCAAATGTACTAGAGTGAAGTGAACCATGGCTAGACATGTTAAATGAGGTATGCATGAGTCTGATTCCTGAGCACTGCTGGCATTTGTGCTGAATATGGAAGTCATGGTAACGTGGCCTGCTGGTTAAGTGTAGGCCCCAGGGTGCAGATGCTTTAATGGCTTGATCCTTCACTTGCACTGTCATGAGATCCGAGAACAGTAACTGAACCCAAAGAACCACCAGCCCTGCAGGAATGGACTTTGAAATGTTAAACTTGTCAGAAGTAAATGTGTAAGGAAGGTGGAGGGTGAGGGAAATGGAAAGTGACATATGTGTACTGGTTGGGGATGTAATGAGATCTGGGATGTTGCTGTTTTGCGAGAGATGGGGGGAAAAGATCGGAATAAGTTTACGGGCCCCACCAAAACACTCAGAGTAACCTTGAGAGTACTTAAATAAATGAGCAAGAAGGCATAACGCCAGATTGAATTTCTCTGCCTCAGTCTGTTGTGTTTTATCTGTCTTACAACTCTTTGCACTAGTTGCTTGGTACTTTTCAGTATTGTTTTAGCATTTTCACAGCCACAGCATACTGTCATACTAAATGTGGAGAACAGATCTTTTGTGTCATGTTGTTTTCAGGCTGAGCGTCCTTTTGGAATCCTCCAAATTATACGCTTCCCCACACCTTTGTAGGCCAAACACAAGATCATTAGACCACCTGTTTGAAGTAAGTCAAGTCAAGTCAAGTCAGATTTATTTATATAGCGCTTTTTACAATGGAGCATTGTCTCAAAGCAACTTTACAAGTTTAGATTATCTCCTAATAACTACGTCAAATCCCAAATTGAGCGAGCCTAGGGCGACAGTGGCAAGGAAAAACTCCCTAGTAAAACCTTCAAAGCTTGCTAAATGTGTTAGGAAATCCAAGTTGCTTTTTAAAACAGCACAAAGACTTAGTGTTCACAAAATTCAAAGAGGTCAAGCAGAAAAATATGCCCTATTCTGTTGTATGATAACTTTCTGACATTGAAGTGTCTGTGTGTGCCTGTGTACATATGTGCAACCTAAAGTACAAGCATATCATAATGATCCCCTAAACAGCACAACAGTGTTTAGAATTTATTGCACATATGTACATGTATAGGCTAATTTTACTGGAAGCACTTTAATATTAATTGTACTAATAATAATTGTATGTATTATAATTGTAATACTTTAACATCATAGTTGCTTAATAATGAAAAGGTAATAATACTAAACAATACACTAGTTAGCCGACCAAAGGCATCACAATATTAACATTTGATTAACATTTGAATTTTTAAAATCCAATACTTCAAGACAAAAAGGCCAAAACCATACTCATTTTACTTACTTGTGATATGGTCTACTGTCAGTTATGGAATCACCTAACACCTGTTTATCCAGCTTTTTGTAGAAAATAAGCTAATTACAGACATTAAACTGAACAATTTTATTTAATAGTTGAACATACAAGCGTCATGAAGCCTACATCAACAAATTAAATTACATTCTCTCCAGATCAAGGGGTGGAATAATATTATAAAATCACTCAAAAGATGACGAAAAATTATAGAACCACCTTTTATTTTGCATTTCTAAACCAAACATCCAAGTTTCTAAACCAAACATCCAAGTTTCTAAACCAAACATCCAATTCTAAAAATGCAAACTGGTCTACAGTTAAAGCAGAGTGCTTACAAAATTTAACTAGAAAGTGCAGTTCCTGCAGAAACTACAAGTGTGTTGCGGCGAAGCGTGCCCCTGCGACGTGCATTAGGGACCGAGTTTGTAGGTCGAAAATCGACTGTAGTCGTTGGCCGTTTGCCAATATGCATACTTCTCTGTGCTTGTGTTCTTGTATACTAGTGAAACATGATCAGTCGCAGCCCAAGTACTGATTCATTTCTAAGGCCGTTTCTCAATATGCGTCCTTCTCTGTGCTTGTGTTGTCGTGTACTTGTGAAACGTCATCAGTTGCAGCCCAAGCACTGTTGCATTTCTAAATTCGCATCTAACCAAGTACGCGCCAAATCCCCGGATGTGTTCTTGTTCCGGCCATATTACGGAGGATGCATCAGAGGAGACTTGTGCGGTCTTGAACAGCGAAATATCCCACAATGCATTGCCAGCTCTGTAATGGCGAATGAGAGGATTCCCAACTGGATGTATAATTTCTAAAGTAATACTGTTATTGTGTCACGAAATGAAGTTATAAGACTTTTTTAGGCAAGAATGTAGTTGTTTAAACTGCAACTAAGCGGTCAGTTTATCAGTCAAGAGAAAGCTTACATAAAAAACTGCTCAGACGATTTCGGACATGTGACTTATTTATTATGCATTATATTTATTATTTGTTCAGCCTGTATTCTAAATATCAGTTGGCTGATATACATTGAAGTTCCAAATTAAATTCCCTTCTAAAACCAGGCTTGTTTGCTGCTGGCTTGTGTTTGGGAAGGTTTTTATTGATGCTTAAATGCGATGTTGGTACACGTACATTAAACTCTTCAAAGGACAGTAAAAGATTGGAGCACGTGTTCCATTACTAACAGGCTTTATACAAGATGTTTTAGGATTTTATGTAGGTGTAAAAAGCAAACCGTGTTGGCTCCATATCCAAGTATGCTGCTGTTCCAATTGTAGAATAGCGGAAGTGCGTCCTCCTGTCATCTGGAGAATGTAGTCGCAAGTGTAACTTCCTACTCCAGACTTAGGAAGAATACAAGTCCGAGCTTGGCGTACTTGGTATTGAGAAACGGCCATAGTGTCATCTTTACTGCATTTTATTTTAATCTCTACATGATTCTGTCATGCCGATGTACTAAAGCAATCTAGTCATGATCCAGGCTTCAGCTGCCACGTCTTTCCGGGTTTTAAAGGCGCAGAGAACTGAAACGCGCTGCGGTGTTGAAAGCTGTAAAGTGATTTAACGCTTTCGTTTTTAGATTTTACGCTGTGGTGTCTGATTTTGCGCTGTCGTATTAAACATATTGATGCAAATCCATACTAATGTCTCTAATTTCAGCGCCGAAAGCGCCGTCGTTCACTGCGATCTGCTCTCCGTGTGTGGGCATGGCCTGCGTGTGTGTGTGTGTGTGTGTGTGGGTCAGACAGGCGCCTGTGAAATCGTCACAGCCGTACAATCTCTGTTTCAGACCTCTCAAACAAACGGTCATAACTCCACAAATAATTAACCTATTGTTTATCTGAAAAGCTTGTGTGGGAGAGGACCCCTTGCTGATCGCTATGACATAAAATAGTGTGGATTGATGAGAAAGTGTCAGCTCTGACAAGTTAAAAACACCTGAAAATGTAGAAACAGCGAACTCACAGCTCAGGCAAATATAATGGCAGGGAATGAGAGGAGAAGAAGTACCTAGTTGTGAACAAATCGTCATAACTCAACAAAGAATTTGTTTACGGAAGAAATACTTGGAGGATTTATGAAGGGGAAGTATCTCTACCATTTGCAGTTTAAATGGAGTTTCTAGGTGAAAGTATCAGGTGTTTGTCCAGTATCATATGGTGTTTGTCCCGTGTCGATATCTTGAAAACTGTAGGAGATACGTACCGAAAGTCAGGTGAAAAAATAAAAATCAAATAACAATAGTGTGTCGCTAAATGAAAGAAAACATGGCTTCAGAAAGCTGTCCGTTGTAAGAATGGAAAGGATTATAAGGATAAGGTTATATGGATAACTCCTGGAGGGAAACTCAAAACATAGTGTGGCTTGTTTATTGTTCCCAGGCATATGTGTCTAAAAATCAATGTATGTATAAACAAAATGGGAAGTCTGTAAAAGGAAAACACACAGGTAGACAAAGTAAGATGTCAAAGTGTCAGGAAAGTGATATGCAATGCTGAATCACAAACTTGTGCTGATCAGGGAGATGATGCTGGAACTTTTGTATGATGCTGTTCTAATGAAACAATCAAATGTTGCCACTCCTTCACAATATGTGGGTGCATGTTGTCCTAGGGGCACCCATCATCTGCAAAGTATCACCGCAAACCTAGAATGCCCCCTGACTAGATGTTAACCTGGAATGTGTACATTCTGTCCTTCAATCACCAGACCTTGGTCATTTGGCCCACTCAAGGTTCACTTTTGGTAGAGGGCTATGTGGTGTGACACAGACCAGGGTGCCCTATCACACATGTCATGGTAAAAGACCAGAGGAGATGGAAATCGTTAGCTCAACAGTCAATGCACAGGTGTACACAAAGATTTAAACCTGAAATAAGTTTAGTGACGGTAAAGTCATTTTTCAGGATCTGTAATACTTCTTGCCAGAGAGCCAAAGAGAACCAAAGAGTAGTAAAGCTTTTCTTCAGAGAGACGTCCATGAAAAGTCTCCATTATACAAAGCTGATCTGTAAACCACTAGCTTGATGTAGAATATTTCAATGGTGAATTCAGTGGCATACAGGATTCAGATCAGATCAGATGTCATAAAAGCCTGAGGAGGATTTTTTTCCTCTCCTTGATCTGGGGAAAAATATGTTAGTTAAAAATAATTTAATTTGAGGTGTGCATCAAAAAAACAGAACATTTAGATATTAAACAAAATGATTTGGTGTCATGTCATATTTGTTTACAGTATTTGCTACTTAGAAGAAGATTTAATCCAAATTTTTTCCCAGGGATAGTATTGTTGGGTTTTCACAGCTGTGTGAACAAAATAACATTCACCACCTTAATCAGGTCCAGTCATGCATGTAAAATATTATTTTTTATATTATTAAAATATCGGCATTATGTAGTCCGACACACAGAGTCACTCTAGGATCTTGAGTCTAAGCAGGAAAGTCCTTGTCGAGACTTCACCCCCAGCCAACCGGAGGAGGGAGAGAGTTACCGCCCTCATGTGTGGCTTGGGTATAGTGGTGCTGATGATGGAAACAACTTGAGTGAAGCTGAAGCAGATGAACATCTTCATATGTGGGGCTGGAACTGGTACAGGAACACAGCTCTGACAGAAAACAGAAAATGTAATTGTTATTGATTAAGAGCACAGTGTCTATTAGCAATCACTGATGCCATGTATAGCATGAATTTCTGGCAGCAATAGCTATAGCAGCATAGCTAGAAAGAGGAGAACCAGAAGGTAACAAAGCCAAGACGGCTCACGAGACATCGGCAACACCACGGGAGGCAAAAACAGCAACTCAACATCCCAAATCACCACAAAACTCTTTGACTGTGACCCCCCAGCTCTGCCCTTAGTTTAAGGCAAGGATGCACAAGTAAAGACCAAAAAGACCGAAGCCCAGCCCAGCTGGACCGCCCACCAGACATTCCCATCCAAAGGACAAAGCAGGCAGGACAGACTTAAATCCAGACTCAGGCCTCAGTAACCTGAGCCATGCATCCCAGTCCAAGTCTAGCCAAAAATCTGTGTAAATATGTATGTCTTTAGTGTAGACTTAAAAATTTGGAGTGTGTCTGAATCTCAAACTAAAGTGGAAAGTTTATTCCATAGTTGGGGGGTCATGTAGGAAGGCCTTTCCCCCTGCTAGGAATGAAAAGAAGTTCTGCACCTTGCGAATGACGTAGGCGAGCTGGATTGTACGACTCTAAGAGTACACTCAGATAAGGTGGGACCAGGCCATGTAGAGCTTTATAAATAGAGTGGTGATTGAAAGTTTGAGAACCCTTTAGAATTTTCTATATTTCTGCAACAATACAACCTAAAACATCATCAGATTTTTCAAGTCCTAAAAGTAGATAAAGAGAACCCAGTTAAACAAATGAGACAAAAATATTGTACTTGGTCATGTATTTATTGAGGAAAATGATCCAATATTACATATTAGTGAGTGGCAAATGTGTGTGAACCTCTAGGATATTCAGTTACTTTTAAGGTGAAATTAGAGTCAAATGTTTTCAATCAATAGGATGACAATCAGGTGTGAGTGGGCACCCTTTTTTATTTAAAGAACACATCAAAGTCTGCTCTTCGCAACACAATTCACAAGTGTATCATGGCATGAACAAAGGAGATTTCTTAGGACCTCAGAAAAAGAATTGTTGGGGCTCATCAGGCTGGAAAAGGTTACAAAGGACCCCAGGGTAACTTCTAAGCAACTGAAGGCCTCTCTCACATTGGCTAATGTTAATGTTCATGAGTCCACCATCAGAAGAACACTGAGCAACAATGGTGTGCATGGCAGGGTTGCAAGGAGAAAGCCACTGCTCTCCAAAATGAACATTGCTGCTCGTCTGCAGTTTGTAAAAGATCACATGGACAAGCCAGCAGTCTATGGGAAGAATGTTTTGTTGACGCATGAGACCAACGAAGAACGTTTTGGTTTAAAAAAAAAGCGTTATGTTTGGAGAACGGAAAACACTGCATTCCAACATAAGAACCTTATCCCATCTGTAAAAGGTGGTGGTGGTAATATCATGGTTTGGGCCTGTTTTGCTGCATCTGGGCCAGGACGGCTTGCCTGATGGAACAATGAATTCTGAATTCCATCAGAGAATTCTAAAGGAAAATGTCAGGACATCTGTCCATGAACTGAATCACAAGAGAAGGTGCAGCAAGACAACGAGTGGTTCTACCAAAGAATGGTTAAAGAAGAATAAAGTTAATGTTTTGGAATGGCCAAGTTAAAGTCCTGAACTTAATCCAATCCAAATGTTGTGGAAGGACCTGAAGCGAGCAGTTAATGTGAGGAAACGCACCAACACCAACAATTCTAAAGGATTCACAAACTTTCAAGCACCACTGTATTTTGTAGTCAATGTGGAATTTAACTACTAGCCAGTGTAGTGATGATAGAACTGGTGTGATATGATCAAATTTTGTAGATCGGGTTAGCACTTGAGCTGCTGCATTCTGAACTAATTGAAGTTTATTCGTAGATTTACTAGAGCATCCAGTAAGTAAAGCATTACAGTAATCCAACCTTGAGGTTATAAACGCATGAACCTGTTTTTCCGCGTCATAATAATATCATAAAGCGTCATAATTGAAAGAAAGCAATTTGAGTGATGTTGCTAATGCGCGCATCAAAGGACAGATCTGAATCAAATATGACACCTAAGTTTTTTACAGATGGACTGGGCAATACTGAACAGCCATCTAGATTTAGGATAGATGTAGCCAACTTGTCTCTCACAGCCTTGGATCCAATTAATAAAACCTCAGTTTTATCTGAGTTAAGTAAAAGAACATTAAATGACATCCAATCTTTTATTTCCTTTACACAATCCACAATTTAGTTGATTGTAAGACCATAATTTCGTTTGGCTGATATGTACAGCTGTGTGTCATTTGCATAGCAGTGGAAACTAATGCCATGTTTACGAAAATGGAGCTTAGTGGCAGCATATACAGAGAGAATAAAAGCGTGCCAAGCATGGACCTCTGAGGCACACCATACTTCACTTTTGAGAGCTTAAAATGTAGATTATCTACATAAACAAACTGGTACCGGTCAGTCAAGTAGAATTTTAACCAAGGAAGTTCCAAACATGATGATGACTGATGACTTAGACAAGCTGATCAGTGTGAATAGTGTAGTGTAATTAGTAATTGGGTTAAAAATTTCTAATCTTGATTTAGGGCTAATTAAACAGATGTCTACACTAGTACTGCATCCGGAAGGTTGCTGAATTGTTTGGTGATGTGATAAGCATCGAGTTTTATGTCTAATGTTTCCTATATTATCATTATAGAAAGTAATGAAATCATTACTGTTAAAATTAAGCAGAACGTGAGAGTCACTTTCTGTAAGGTTTTTAGTTAATCTGGTTAATCTAGGATAATTCTTATTTCTCTCTATGATTGCGGAAAAATATGCAGCTTTAGCTTTAGTGAGGGCATGCTTATACTCAGCCCTGCTATCCCTCCAAGCAATCTTAAATACCTCCAATTTACTATGTAGCCGCTTACGTTCTAAACTTCTCCTTATGCATTTGACCCTAGCAGGAGCAACTATTTCCAGGATTAAGCGAAACATGCATTCTAATATAAGAGATAGTGATCAGAAATCAAATCACTATGTGGGAAAACATCAAGGTTATCTATATTGATACCAAATGTTAATACTAGATCTAAAGTGTGTGGGACTGTGGTAGCCTAGCGGTTAAGGTACTGGACTCTGGACCAGAAGGTTCAGGGTTCAAATCCCACCTCTGCCACTGTTGGGTCCTTGAGCAAGACCCTTTACCCACAATTGCTTGGATTGTAAGACAGTATCAATTGTAAGTCGCTCTGGATAAGGGCGTCTGCTAAATGCTGTAAATGTAAATGTAAATGTGCTTACAGCGGTGGGTTGTCCCATCACATTCTGAGTGATACTCATGGATTCTAAAATGGATTGAAAAGAAATTTTAAGTGGATTCTGCTCATTGTCAAGGTGAATATTGAAATCACCTACAATTAAAGCTTTATCTGATGAAAGCACTAAGCCAGGAAGAAATTAATGAAATTGCTAAAGAAATTCTGAATAAGGACATGGAGGACGGTGAAAGTGTGGGGTTTTGACTTCCATGACAATTGACCAGTCACATTAAGAATCAGTATTTCAAACGAATTAGTCTTGAAATTGGATTTAGCGGTAACACCAAGCTCTTGGTCAAAAATTGTGGCTATGCCTCCCCCACGACCATTAGGATGAGGGTAATGAGCATGACTGTATCCAGGAGGTGAGGCTCCATTTAAGGCTAAACATTCATTCGGTCTAATCCAACTTTCAGTAAGACAGAGAGCGTGTAAGCCTTTATTAGTGATCATTTCATTGACAATCACTGCTTTGTTTGTAAGTGATTTAATGTTAAGTAATCCTAGCTTTAGTCTAAGGTTGTTATTTCTATGGGAGTTATCTGTGTTTATACTAATGAGATTATTAAAACAGACATTTTGAGTAAGTTTACCTTTAGGACAGATGTGGGTAACAGACAGTTTCAATAACGTGAGTTCTGGGTGACGGTGCATGGCTACCAGCAGACAGTTGGTTAAGCCTGACTGTCTGGTGCCTGACCCCTGCTCTGGATAGTAGGCCCCTAACGAATCCGGCCATAAGACTATGGGCAATGTTGCAGGAGATGAGAACAGCACCCTCCCGAATTTGATGGACACCGTCCCATCCTAAAAGGCCAGGCTTACCCTCAAAGGCTGTCCAATTATCTATACTGTGTTTGCTTGCTGTGCACTGTATTAGACACATTTACCATATTGTACCACCTTGTTTAAGTTAGAGACAGTAGCTCATCTGTTGCCACAGAGTTTGTGTTAGCTATCCTCTAATCCTTCATCACTTCTCACAGGATGCTGCCTACAGTATGCTGATGACTGGTCATTATTGGTTGGTGGACTATTTTCAGTTCAGCAATGACACTGAGATGTTTAAAACTCGAACAGCACTGCTGTGTCTGACCTAGTCATACCAGCATAGCACACATTAGCATGCCACCAACACATCAGTCATTGCAGTGCTGAGACTGTACTAAATGCAGTCCATTTAGTATAACTCCCTCATTTTAGCCAGTTAGTTTAAGCCTTGCACCTTTCCTAGCTCTTGTAAGTACTATTTCAGTGCTTACAGGCTGGTTGTAAATAAAAGCTTCACAATGAGCAGTATTCCTGTTGTTCCTGTGTCTTCTTTGGGACTCGAATATTATGACCCTATAAAGAGAAAGTGTGTCTAAAATCATTATTAGAACTCACTAATAAGCAATGGTGTTTTTTCTACTTTTGGTAATAATGTGCAGCTGAGATTTGGGTTCCATCAACAGCTATCATTTGCTGTCCTTAATGTCTGAGTATATTCTCAGCAAGAAGGAAGGACTTCAGAGTCCACTTCCCCCATCTTAGAAACAGCCAGTAATTACAAGCAGTATAATCAAGAAACCAGTGTTCTTTGAATGAACTCTAGAAATTTTGCACTTAGACTCCTTATTTCATAGCAGTTTGCAGTTGTTGTAGCAGCCAGCTGTAAGAAATCATTGTGTCTTTAGCAGTCAAGCGCTTAAAAATTGTCTCTGGTGACAGCATTCTCTCACAAATAATAGGCTGCTAACAGCTAATTAGAGTTCTGATGAGACCCAAGTTGAATTTAATAATACTTCTTTAAGAATGTGTCACTAGTAAGCCTTTCTTCTTACAGGCAAAAGCCTTACACAATCCAGGGAACATATATTTATAGCAAATACTCTGAACAGTAAGTGATGCAAACACTAGCCCACCACCACAGTTACCTGTGTTCTGTTCTGGAGGTTCCTTCCGGAAGGGTTATGCATCACAGTCAACACTATTGCGTGTATCAAGGCCTCTGCGCACTCTTATCTACAGATTTGCCAGAGGGGTAAAATAATACAACTCCAAATCAGAAAACGTTGGGACAGTATGGAAAATGCTAATACAAAAAAATGAAGTAATTCTCACTTTGATTTTGATTTGTATTTCACTGAAGACAATATGAACCCAAAGATACAGTATTTCATGTTTTGTCTGGTCAACTTAATTTAATTTGTTAGTATAAATCCATTTCTGCATTTCAGGCCTGATCTGAGTGTAACTTGTGAGCATAATGATTAAAAGATTAACCCTTTAAGCCGATGCATTTTTAATGCATCGTAAATGTGTCTGTGGTTGTTCAGGCAGTCGTGCTTCAAGGTTAACTTCCTTATCATTGTTTTGCTCATTAACTGATATTCAAATTCATGCTGATGTAATTATGAATATCTTTAGAATATCTTTCTTCTTTCTCATTTTTTAGTTTGTAAGTCATGTCATCACAGATTTTTCCCCAATTCTGCATTTCAATTTACAACTAGTCATTTGGCAGAATCAACACAACTTACAAAATGAAACTTATGTAGAAACTGGTTTTACTGAAAGCAGAATGGTAGTGTCACTTAGGAAAATGATACCTTTTTAACATTATCTGCATCTGTTCTACTGCTACGCGAGGCAAATACCAGTGCAGGAAGGGTTTTTGTGCCGCACTGACTGACCACAAGATGCAGCTTTGAAGCAAGGGAGGGAGGGGAGAGAGAGAGGGAGGGGAGAGAGAGAGAGAGAGAGAGAGAGAGAGAGAGAGGTAAATGGTAAATGGAAGGCCTATAGTAATACGTGTGACCTTGTATCTGTGTGTATAAGGTGCATATTAAACAACCTCACAGAACTCAACCTGCAATCATAATAGAGCCTTAGGACACTGCAGTGTTGAAACACACACACACATAATGTAATCTACAATACATCACAATGATTCAGTATGAGTCCTCTCAGTTGCACATGATACCACAATGCACATACAAGAAAGTATTTAGTCAGCCACTGATTGTGCAAGTTCTCCGACTTAGAAAGATGAGAGAGGTCTGTAATTTTCATCATAGGTACACTTCAACTATAAGAGACAAAATGAGAAAAAAAATCCAGGAAATCACATTGTAGGATTTTTAAAGAATTTAATTGTAAATCATGGTGGAAAATAAGTATTTGGTCACCCACAAACAAGCAAGATTTCTGCCTCTCACAGACCTGTAACTTCTTTAAGAAGCTCTTCTGTCCTCCACCCATTACCTGTATTAATGGCACCTGTTTGACCTCATTATCTGTATAAAAGACACCTGTCCACAGCCTCAAACAGTCAGACTCCAAACTCAACCTTGGCCAAGACCAAAGAGCTGTTGAAGGACACCAGGAAGAAAATTGTAGACCTGCACCAGGCTGGGAAGAGTAAATCTACAATTGGCAAGCAGGTTAGTGTGAATAGATGAACTGTGGGAGCAATTGTAAGACATACAAGACCATTGATAATCTCCCTCAATCTGGGGCTCCACGCAAGATCTCATCCCATGGGGTCAAAATGATCATGAGAACAGTGAGCAAAAATCCCAGAACTACATGGAGGGACCGGATGAATGACCTGCAGAGAGCTGGGACCAAAGTAACAAGGTTACCATCAGGTACACACTACGCCGAGAGGGACTCAAGCATGCCCAGGCCAAAAAAATCAGTCGACGCTACGCTCTAGCGTCGGGGAGTGCAATTCCTAATGTTTCTAGCAGTCAAAGATCTCTCACCAAGAGTTACACTACCCAAAAGTAGCCTCTGAAAACCTTTTTATAGGGCAGCAGGGGAAGCATTTTTATGCCCTCTTATGGCAAGACCCAGTGGCTAACCAGACATAATCTCAATTGTTCTCACTATGCTGGTCATTATAAAGGTGATCAAGGAAGGCAATACTAATTGTAATAACAGTTATGAACTTTTATGAGAGTTATGAGCTGAATATTGTTTTCCTCTTGCGGAATTGCAACATGAATGAGTTCATATCTCTAACTTGCATGTGTACTCAAAGCTCCACGTATGTACACATGTACACATGGTTTATGGTGTTTATAATCTGCAGAATTTGAACCAAAAGGAATAAAAATTATTACTTTAGCCTATTGTAGCACAACATAAACTTTTGAGGGCATTACTGATTTCCTTGGTGGTTTAACAATGGAAAAGCATTGAGAAGACATAGACATAACAAAGGAAAAGGACAAATAAGAAGACATACTTAAATTTCTACGAAAGATGAGAGAAGTTTGTAATTTTCATCATAGGTACACTTCCAATATGAGAGACAAAATTAGAAAAAAATTCAGAAAATCACATTGTAGGATATTTAAAGAATTTAATTGTAAATCATGGTGGAAAATAAGTATTTGGTCTTTGAATCTACAATAGGCAAGCAGGTTGGTGTGAATAAATCAACTGTGGGAGCAATTGTAAGAAAATGGAAGACTAGGGAGATTTTCCTTGCAACTGTCGCCCTAGGCTTGCTCAATTTGGGATTGGACGTAGTTATTAGGAGATAATCTAAACTTGTAAAGTTGCTTTGAGACAATGCTCCATTGTAAAAAGCGCTATATAAATAAATCTGACTTGACTTGACTTGACTAAAAGACCATTGATAATCTCCCTCGATCTGGGGCCCCATGCAAGATCTCATCCTGTGGGGTCAAAATGATCATGAGAACGGTGAGCAAAAATCCAAGAACTACATGGAGGGACCTGATGAATGAACTGCAGAGAGCTGGGACAAAAGTAACAAAGGCTAACATCAGTAACACACTACGCCGAGAGGGACTCAGATTCTGTAGTGCCAGGCGTCAAGTCAAGTCAGATTTATTATATAGCGCTTTTTACAATGGAGCATTTTCTCAAAGCAACTTTACAATTTTACATTATCTCCTAATATCTACGTCCAATCCCAAATTGAGCAGGCCTAGGGCGAGAAAGAAACCTTGGGAAGACCAAGACTCAAAAAGGGACCTAACCTCCTTGGGCGGCGTAGATGATAAATGTAAGAATGAAACTAATTTATTGAAACTAATAAGTCATGGAGTCATAGTTCAAGTAAAATGTAAAATATGCACATCGGCATTAAGTAGGCCGATACACAGTCACTCCAGGATCCTGAGTCTAAGCAGGACAGTCGTTGGCGGCACTTCATCCCCAGACAAACGGAGGAGGGAGAGAGTTACTGCCCTCTGGTGGCCTGGATATGGGGGGGGGGGCTAGAGCTGATGACGGAAGCAGCTTGAGTGGCGCTGAAGCGGATGAACATCATGTGTGGGGCAAGAACTGGCTGGAACACAGCTCGGAGAGAAAACAGGAAATGTAATTAGTTATTGATTAAGAGCACAATAAAAAAAAATCAGTTTTGACAGCTGAGAGCGTAGATTATTTACATTAATAAATTGGTACCGGCCGGTCAAGTAGGATTTAAACCAAGAAAGTGCCAATCCCTTAATACCTACAGTATTTTCTAGTCTGTTTAGTAAAACATCGTGATCTATAGTGTCAAGTGCTGCAGTTAAATCTAACAGAACAAGAAAATAAACACATCCATTATCTGAGGACATAAATAAATCATTTAGTACATTAATTAATGCTGTTTCAGTACTATGATGGGGCCTGAAGCCAACCTGAAATGTTTCATAAATACCATTCCTTTGGATGTAACTGCAGAGCTGCTGATAAGGCTTTTTCTAAGATTTTGAAGAGAAACGGTAGATTTGAAATTGGTCTATAATTAGATATCACACAAGGGTCAAGAGTGGCTTTTATAATCAGTGGTTTGATAACGGCACACTTAAAGGATTTGGGGACATAACCAAAGGTAAGGAATGAATTTAAAATAACTAACAGTGGCTCTATAATACAAGGTATCACTTCTTTGAGAAAACGTGTAGGAATTAGATCGAATACACACGTTGGTGACTTTCAGTGACTGATGACTGATCTGACCGACTGATCAGATGACTGATCAGTGCGGATAGTTCAGTATTAGTAATTGGGGTAAAAGATTCGATTTGATTTACAGCTAATTAAACAGATGTCTTCACTAGTGCTGCTTCTGGAAGGTTGCTAAATAGTTTGGTGATGTGATGAGCATAGAGTTTTATGCCTAATGTTTCCTATCTTATCATTAAAGAAAGTCATGAAATCATTACTGTTAATTTGGAAACTGTATTAAAAAGAAATCTTGGATTATTCTTATTTTTCTCTATGATTGAGGAAAAGCATGCAGCTTCAGTTTTAATGAGGGCGTGCTTATACTCTGCCATGCTATCCCTGCAAGCAATCTTAAATATCTCCAATTTACTATGTTGCCACTTGCGCTCTAGGCACCACGTTGTTTGCTTTAAGGTGGTTATTATACCATGGTGTTAGACTTTTCTCACTAATGCGTTTCACCCTAGCAGGAGCAATCATATCCAGGGTTGAGCGAAACACACATTCTAAATTGGTCATTTACACACTCAAGATGATATGGCTCCGTAAATGTATTAGATTTCAAGTCTGGTAGGTTTTTAATAAACACAGCTGGAGTAGCAGATGTAATAGTGTGATAACGGAGCAGAAGGATTTTATTTATTAGCGATAGCTCAATATTAAAAGATAGTGATCTGAAATCAAATCACTTCGCGGGAAAACATCAAGCTTATCTATATTAAAACCAAATGTTAATATTAGATCTAAAGTATGATTACAGCGGTGCTTTGGTCCCATCACATTCTGAGTGATACTCATGGATTCTAAAATGGATTCAAAATCAATTTTAAGTGGATCCTGCTCATTGTCAAGGTGAATATTAAAATCGCCTACAATTAAAGCCTCATCTGTTGAAAGTACTAAGCAGGAAAGAAAGTTAGCAAATTCCTGAAGAAATTCTGAATAGGGACCAGAAGAGCGGTAAATAGTGATAAGCTGGAAAGAGTGTGGTTTTGACTTCCATAATGATGGATCATTCACATTAAGAATCAGTATTTCAAACTAATTAGCCTTGTAATGGGATTTAGTTGTAACACCTAACTCTTTGTCAAAAATTGTGGCTATGCCTCCCCCCCGACTATTAAGATGAGGGCGATTAGCATGACTGTATCCAGGAGGTGAGGCTTCATTTAAGGCTAAATTTTCATCAGGTTTAACCCAAGTTTTAGTGAGACAGAGAGCGTGTAAGCGATTATCAGTGATTATTTCATTTACAATCACTGCTTTGTTTGTAAGTGATCTAATATTAAGTAATCCTAGCTTTAGTCTAAGGTTGTTATTTCTTTGGGAGTCATCTGTGTTTATACTAATGAGGTTATTAAAACAGACTTTTTGAGAGCATTTACATTTAGGGCAGATGCAGGTAACAGACACAGTTTCAATAATGTGGGTTGTGGGTGACGGTGCATGGCTACCAGCAGACAGTTGGTTAAGCCGGTCTGTCTGCTGCCTGACCCCTGCTCTAGATAGTCAGCCCCTAACCGATCGGGCCATAAGACTATGGGCAATGTTGCAGGAGATGAAAGCAGCACCCTCCCGAGTGGGATGGACACTGTCCCATCCTAAAAGGCCAGGCTTACACTCAAAGGCTGTCCAGTTGTCTATATAGCCCACGTTGTTTTCAGAGCACCACTTGGACAGCCAGCAGTTCAGCGACTATAACCTGCTGTAGGCTTGGTCACCTCGCCGCATTGGGATGGGGCCAGAGCACACTACTACATCAGTCATTGTCTTTGCCACTCTAACCACCTCTACAAAATTAGCCTTAGTAACATCTGACTGCCGAAGGCATCTATCATTAGCCCTACAGTGACAACTATCCTAGAGAATCTATGGCTCATGAGTTCACTAAGACTCGTTACAATGTCCAGCACTCTGGCTCCCGGGATACATGTAACTCTAGCTGCTGGTGTCCCTAAAGGGGTAGCTAGTTTCACGTGTTGTAAAATAGTCACCTATGACCAGAGTTCGTTCAACAGGCTGCTCAGTGGGTGTTTCACTGAGGAGAGTAAACCTGTTGGACACGTGAACAGGTAAAGAGTGGTGCTCTTGTGAGCTAGCTTTACAACTACGTCGCCGAATCATCACCCACTTGCCCTGCTGTGAAGGCACTGCCGGGGCGGGGGCACTAACTACACCTGTGACATCCAGATCTGCTAAGCTAGAAGCTGAGCTAGCCTTCTCTAATATCTGGATGTTTGCCTCTAAAACTACAATCCTCTTTGTCAGACTAGCTACAAGTTACAAAATTTAAACTAATGATGGAGGAAGAATAGCTAAACATGCCACATTCGGCACAGGGAACAAGCACAGCAGAAGCCATGTTAATACAATTAATTAAATAATAAATTAAAGGTACTTAGCTTCTAGTGGTGTTGTGGGGTGCCGAGTGAAGGTATGATTCAGCCGATGGAAAGCTGCAGCCGATGGCCCAATGCAATTCTTGATTAAAGCTTTGATGGTAAGTTAATACAAAACGTCACAAAAAACTAATTCTCAGAAAAAAGAAGATGGGAAAAGGCTGTAAAAAGTTGTAAAAAACACACACTACTGCAAAAGATGAGGCTGAAAAGACACAACTTTGGTAATTAGCTAATGGCTAATTATTGCAAACAAAAGCCGGTATACCTGTAAAGTTACTAAATAGCGATTAGCTGTGAAAAATATAATCCGCCGGTAATAGAAGGAAATGATTAAGATGTTGTAAAAAGTATTATATATACGATACAAATGAGATTTGGAATTACAATAGTTAAAAATTAATAAACTGCTAACAGCTACAAAACAGTATGCACCCTGAATTGGAGCTAATGAGTCTGGGTTGCCAGATCCACACAATCCTCGCGTCAGTAGTCAGCAAGGTTCTCTCTCAGCGTTTTCACGTGCATGTCCCCCTGCTTAAGCCAGTACATGTCCAGGTGTAACGTATGGCTGGAAAATATAAAAAAAAAACCTTCGTCTGTAGACGAAAGCCTTCTCTAAACCGCCATACCTACACCACACCTAATTAAACACAATGCCTCTTATCTGCCTACAAGTGAACTTACACATCAAAACCCTATTTCACCTTCTGTCCGTATCATAGTTTATTCTCTACACACATAAAACAACCCCGACATTCCTCCCCAGTTGTATGCAACCCTTACCGAAACTTACAAACCCTCATTATTCAAAGACCACCATAACCAAAATCACACAAAACAATAAACAAAACGAATAGTCCAGAGTCTGCATCGCATTCGGCTGGCAATGAGAGGATGATTAAGCGAGAGAAAGAGAAAGTGTCCCATAACAAAAGGTGGGCAAAATATGAGCAGGCGCAGCGGCCTTAGCATCAAATCCCCGTGGGCTCACCCAAACCGATCGTCTGATGTAGATGCCGTGGAGGAGAAAATATTCCCGTTGAAGCGCCGTAATTCCGACCACAATCACAGTGTATAGTATCCACGTGCTTGATATAGTGGTTAAAAAGTTTGTAGACTGTACCAAATCTCCAGCAGAAAAATGTGAAACCGCCGGCGGCAAAACCACTCAAATCCTTCAAAGGGAAAAAAATACCATCCCCCTGATGTGTGTCGACGACGCTCTCTCCTCACCTCCACTATTCTTTTTCTCGTTTTTTTCGCCTTCTCTCGCGCTCTCTTTTTTTTTAAAGTACCGGTGACTTCCGCTTCACTAATAGTTCATTTCTGATTGGGGGCCTAACTGCGTGTCACACCAACGCAACGCGGTGCTACCCAAGAAATACCGCGCCAATGCCTTTTATTTACATCAAGACATTTTCTACGAGGTCTTTTCGGGGAAGAAAAAGAACGTTTAATACATAAATACATATATGAGTTTGTTACACAGGCCCGTCTGAAGTTTGCCAGAGAGCATATGGATGATCCAGAAGAAGATTGGGAGAATATCATGTGGTCAGATGAAACTAAAATAGAACTTTTTGGTAAAAATTCAACTCGTCGTGTTTGGAGGAAGAAGAATGCTGAGTTGCATTCCAAGAATACCATACTTACTATGAAGAATGGGGGTGGAAACATCATGTTTGGGGCTGTTTTTCTGCAGAGGGGACAGGACGACTGATCTGTGTTAAGGGTTATGTATCGTGAGATTTTAAGCCAAAACCTCCTTCCATCAGTGAGTGTTTTGGATGTTTGTAAACTTTCATTCATATTATTGTGCTAATCAGTATACATTTATACATAATCAGCTTAACTTAACTGTAATTTACTAATTAGTCATTTATTAATCAGTATATATTTCCATATAATCCTACATAAGCCTATTAATTTTTAACCATGATTAACCGTTAATTACCTCTTTATACTGTGTGTGTTTCACTGTATTATTCTGTATGTCTCTGTCCTTCAATGATAATGGAGTTAAGCCAAGCCATCTGTGGATGTTTTGACTGGTAAAATTAAACTTTAATATTAAAAAGGATGTGGGAACCGACGCCACCATTAAAGTCTTGGCAAGGGAATTGGGCAGCTTTCAGGAGAAGAACAACCCAAGGTCAGGACCTGGGTAGGGGAGGAGATTTTCTAAAAGTTGGAATACAATCATGACATAATGTCCGAACCTAACGTATTGAACAGTATATAAAGAACATGAGAACTGTTGATCATTGGCATCTTCGCATCACTGTTATGATGTGTGGTTGTCCTTATTGCCTGCACTCATGAGTAGATTCATGAGTAGAATTGTTTTCTTTTCAACTGAACCTTTAATTCGGCTTGAGTGTGAAGCGTTTGACCTCTGTCATTGCCAACAAAGGTTATGTTACCAAGTATTGAGTTGAACATTTGTTATTGGCCAAATACTTATTTTCCACAATAATTTACAATTTAATTCTTTAAAAATCCTACAATGTCATTGGCTGGATTTTTTTATTTATTTTGTCACTTATAGCTGAAGTGTACCTATGATGAAAATTACAGACCTCTCTCATATTTGTAAGTAGGAGATCTTGCACAATCAGTGGCTGACTAAATACTTTTTTGCCCGACTGTACCTTCTGTTTCCTTAGCATCTTCTAATTCTGTGATTGCGGCAAACCCTTTTGCAAGCCAGGTATGTGATGTCACCCGGGTTTCCAAGAAATAGAAGTTTTTTCTTATCATATGACTGCTACTAGGCTATACTTACAGTCACTCGTTATGTGACGTTCTTATTTAAATAATCAGCTCCATCTTAATTGTAATATAAAGGCACCTATGGTTGGAGTAACATAATATGACTGACCCAGCACTGAGACTAAGGAACTTCTGACAAGGTGAAAACACACTGGGAAACATGCATCTGGAAACCATACAGAGTGTAACTGTTTTGACAACAGCCTCTGCACTATGATGCCAGGAACTGAAATGCAACTTCAACACTAGAGGCAAGATACAAACCCTAACCCTACTGAGCAACTTTGGTTCATTTCAAACCTCTGGCAAGGTGAGATCTCTCTCGTTTCAGTCCCTGGGGCCATTGCATTACATGAATATTTTTGCCTCTAAAATGTACTTCGTAACTGGAATTTGCTAAAATGTTCTTGCAGGGGATATGTGTAAGGAAGAATGTTAGGCTTCCACTCCCACTTCCATCTCTATATGATATGTGTTATCTTCTACAGATATATTTTTTATTGAACTGCTTGTCTTGCTTTGTAGAGATCGTAAGGGCGATGACCCACGTAATCAACCAAGGAATGGCCATGTACTGGGGTACATCTCGATGGACAGCCATGGAGATTATGGTAAGCAATAAGTCTGTATTTTTCCCTCCCTTTATTCACTTTTATTCACTCAAGTACTTGGATTACACTGAACAGCAGTTCTGTAGTTAACCTGTAAGTTATTTTTATTAGCCAGAGGCCTTTTGTTAGGGAGGGAGCTGCAAATCTTGGTGTCCTTCATTATTGCTGCATTGGCTGGCACATTTGTTGCTCCTGAGGCCCCCCTATCATGCTCACAAAAGTACTGAAAAATTCCCTTTTAGCAGTTTTTTTCCCTAAGCGTAAGAGAAGATAAATTGTGTTTTAAAAAGGAATTAAAGTTGATTTGAAAGGGGAATGAGAAAGCACAGAGACAGCCTTTGCCAGCCCTATCATGATGTTTTTAGCAACACTGCAATTGTTCTCGCAGTGCTTGTTACTGCTAATGACAGTACAACAGTTGATTTCGTCGTAGGGGAAAGTAGTGTGCTGTAATTTAGGTACCATAATTAATTCATGGGTTAATAAATAGTGGGTTCAATAGGACAGATTTGGCACAACCTGGCAAACCAGATGCATTAATGGCATGTAATTTGTGTGACAGTGATCACAATGACACACTGTCTGGTGACACAGTAAATAGTGTCTCTTGTAGATAACAGTACACTCCTCCATCAGATCCCTGCAACCAAGTTAAAATTATACCATTACATGCATGTATATTACAGAAAGCACTTATGTATAATAGACCAGCTGGATGGAACTCGTTATCCTTGTTGTTGCATCTCTCTCTAAACCCCCCCCCCCCCCGCCCCCTTCTCTCTTTCTCTCTTTCTCTCTTTCTCTCTTTCTGTAGGATGCATACTCCATAGCAAGGCAGTTTAATCTGATTCCTCCGGTGTGTGAACAGGCAGAGTATCACCTTTTTCAAAGAGAAAAAGTGGAGGCACAGCTTCCTGAGCTCTACCACAAGATAGGCAGGTGTCAACCTTTATCTCCCTTCCTCTCTCTCCATTTCTGCTTAGTGTCAATACTGGAAAAGCCTTCTCAGCCTTCTGTCCCTAGACTTTTAAGTAGCTGACAAGGTCTATTCTATTCTATATAATGTATTCTGTTCTATCTTGTTGATTTTTTTCACCCCCTCACTTTCTTCCTCATAAGTTTCTGTAAATATATATGGGAAGCATGATACCACTGCACGCAGTGCAGCATCTCCAGATTAACCATAATTTAAAAAGCATAAACTAAATAGCCTGTCATTCCTATTATAATTCTTATATTCAAATTAAAACTTAAAACTTAAAAATTAAAACCAGTATTTTACAGTCGATTTTACACACAATATCTTTTTCTCCTTGTAACAGTGATAGGTCAGACCAGACATGTGCAGAGATAACTGCCGTTCAGCCAATTTATTGCTGTACACACAGGAAGCAGGTATGCGGAGAAAAGCGAAGGCAAACAGTACCATGAGGACAAGGCAAGAGAGGTGTCATGTAACAGTCCAGGGTCGTACCAGGAAATCAATCCAACCAACAAACAGATCCATAAACGAGAGGCAAACAGCGGTAATCCAAAAGGCCTTAAAAGGGTCGAGTCCGTATATCCAAACACAAAGAAAGAAACGTTAAGTTTGCATGAGTGACTCAGTGGCAATATTTTGCATCTGAGTCTCCGATACACCAAGCTTAAATAGAATGGCACGCAGGTGAGTGCAATCAAAACTCGGGTGAGGCTGTGCGCTTCCGACTGGCTTGCGGAGTCAGGTGATCTGCCGGAGCATCGTGGGAGCTGTAGTACGAGCCATCCTTGGAGGTGGGCTTCGCGGCAGGATCGCGGAGCATGACAGTACCCTCAAAGAGTCCGAAAGGGGATGAGGATTATATCTGGCACGTGTGGGGAGCTGTTGGTGTTTGGGGTGACCTCTGGTGTGAAGATCTGGACAGCATTAGTGGTAATCCTCCTTAAGCCCTGGGTCCAAAATGTCCTGGGCAGGAAGCCAGCTCCATTCCTCCAGGCCATAGCCCTCCCAGTCTACCAGATACTGGAGTAACCCACCTCGTCTGCGTGAGCCAAGGATCCGTCGAATAGAGTACACAGGTGAGCCATCAACATCTACCGGGGTTGGAGGGATGGAGTCCAAGGGAGCCTCCTCCATGGGTCCTGAGACAACTGGCTGGAGGAGAGAAACATGGAATGGTGTACTAACACGGTATTGTTTCGGCAATTTCAAACAGCAAGGTACCACATTTATCTTCTTGAGGACCTTGAACGGAGGAATGTATCTGCAATTGAGCTTTTTACTGCCCTGCGTGCAGCGGAAGTCTCTGGTGGAGAGCCATACGCAGTCCCCAGGGGCATAGGAAGGGGTCTCCCCTCTTATTCTGTCGGCGTGTTGCTTGTATCGCAGAAGGTTTGATTTATTGTTGATGTGTCTGTTCCCATACTTGCTAGCTCCTGCTCATCCAGCTGCCCACTGCAGGAATCTACGAGGGTACGGGCGTTTAAGGGGCTATGGGTGGCTGATAGCATACAATACATTGATAGTGAGTGAGGCCCGTGGAGAAATGGATAAGTGAGTTCTGTTCTGTGAACCAGTCAGGGGGATTTTTGTGACAGTATACTCAAAAGAAATTTTCCCAGTTCTTGGTTAACATGCTCACACTGACCAATGGATTGGGGGTGGTATCCAGACGTGAGACTGGCCGAAACACCTAGGCACTCCAAAAAGGCCCTCCACAAGTGGGAGATGAATTGTGCACCCCTATCGGAAACAATGTCGTCCGGTATGCCAAATAGATGAAATATCTGCCGGAAAAGGCCTCTGCTGTCTGGAATGTGTTGGGGAGAACTTTGAAGGGGATGAACCTCACGCCTTGAGAGAGGCGATCAATTATTGTAGCTGTTGGATTTGGGGAGGTACGTGATGAAGTCGATGGCGATGTGAGACCATGGTCGTGTGGGCACTGGCAGGGGCAGGAGTTTGCCAGCAGGTAAGGTCTTGGGCCCCTTGCACTGTGCACAATTGGTGCAGGAAGAAACAAAACAGTGAACGTCCTGGTGCATGTCCTCCCACCAGTAACGAGTAGCTAGAAGCTTATGATTGCATGTCTCTCCAGGATGCCCCGTGGTAAATGAGGAATGTGCCCAGGTGATGAGAGGGTCGCAGAAGTGGACAGGGATATACTTGCGATTACTAGGACACCCGTCAGGAATATGGAGAGTGGTCAGCGCCCTGTCAATGGCCTCATCAACTTCCCAGCGAATAGGAGCCACAACGAGTTCAGTAGAAATTATGGGCTTAGGAAATTCTTCCACGTCCATGGGTATATCACTGTGCAGGCGGAATAGTGCGTCTGCTTTGGTGTTGTGCATACCCAGGCGCAAAGCCCAGAAAGTGCTGCAACCCCTTTATGGTCGTGGGTGCTGGCCAATTGAGAGCTAGTGTCATCCATCGCAACCCTTCCTGCTTGGTGAAATTCGCATTTCTCCCTCTTAAGGTAAAGATTGTTTGCCAACAAGTGTGAAAATATGGCTCTGACGTGATGGATGTGGGTCTCCGGGTCAGCGGAGTAGATGAGGATGTCATCAATATAAGCCACCACAAACCGACCCATCATGTCCCTTAGTATGTCATTAATGAGCGCCTGAAAAACTGAAGGTGCATTGGTTAGGCCAAAGGGCATGACCTCGTAATGTCCTCTGGTGGTGATGAAAGCCGTTTTCCATTCATCTCCTGCCCGGATTCATACCAGATTGTATGCGCTGTGTAGGTCTAACTTGGTGAAAATGGTGGCCCCTCTGAGTTGCACGAGAGATGCAGGAACCAGTGGTAATGGATACGGGTACCCACAAGTTATCTTTTTGAGGTCCCTATAATCTATGCAGGGTCTCAGATCTTTATCCTTCTTTTTCACGAAAAAAAATCGAGAGGCAGCGGGAGACGTGAAAGGACGAATGAATCCCTGGGTAAGTGCCTCCTGAATATAATCCTCCATGGCTCTCTCCTCCTCCTGAGTGAGAGGATACACACTATACCTGGGAAGGGTTGCTCCCTCCTGGAGCTTGATGGCCCAATTATAACTGTAATGAGGAGACAAAGTCATGGCTCTCTGTTGACTGAACACCTCCCTGAGGTCCGAGAATTCAGCCAAGAATAGGGACAGTATTGGGGGTGTTCAGGGATTCAATGGCTGGTGATGGTAAGGTTAGAGTAAGAGAGACAGTGGTCCTGGCAGTGGATAGACCATTGGATTATTTCCTTAGTCTGCCAGAAGATGATGGGGTTATGTTTGCGCAGCCATGGAAGTCTGAAGATAAGTGGATTGATGGGAGATTCATTGATGAAGAATTGAGTCCTTTCACAGTGCAAGTCACGGACTCACATGGTGAGGTGATCCGTGATGGCCGAGACCATGCCCACTCCAACTGGATCTCCATTCACCACAGACAACCAGGGCCCCTAATGCGAATGTCCAACATTTGGACCAGCTCGAAGTCCATAAAATTCCCCTCGGCTCCTGAATTGATTAGTGTTGGGAACACATAGTCATCATGAGAAACATGGATAGTAACGGGCAAATGAAAAGCTTTATCCACTAGACCCACATAGGCATAGGCAAACTTTCCAAGTTTCCAAACAATAAAAAGTTGTAAGATCTCTATCAAGAAGGAGAGGTGTTTGAGTTTAGAATTATAATTTATTGATAAGATATACTCATTTATAAGTCAATAACATATATATTTTTAAATACAAATTTACTATATACTATTTCTACAATAACGTATGGAATATGTAACAATAATATTTGATAATATTTAACTATTAAGTAAAAAGGTGCATGGATGCTTCCCTTCCCTCAGAATCAGTCACTGACAGAGAAAAAAAAAGAAATGAATGAAATCTACAATAAGAAAGGCATAGTTCACAGCCATAGATCAGTTAAATATATCAGTTAAAAGGGTTACATTTTAGTTCTGCATTAGAATTCTATTAATTTTAAATGTTGTTATTTCTACTAGTCAGTTCCTTATGTACAAGATGCTAAATCTGTTCTAGTTCTTTCTTTTAAAATTAGATTAACTTAATTCAGTGGAAATGGTGTAAGATTACCAGCACTGTATGCACTGAAATTTGGAGTCCATGAGAAAAAAATCATATGGTTTTCATGAAGTGTGCTTAAACATGTTCTTATCTATAATGGTCTGATATTATGAGTGGTTATCAAGGCCCTGCTACAATAGAAGCCAACTGTATACTACTTAATACAATGACGTACTCGGAATCAGTAGAACTCAAGCAGTGACACACTTGTGATCTACTTGGACAATCTGCAATCAACACACAAACATTTAAACAAATAAACAGATGTTTATTATGTACCCATTATGTACGTTTATTATATACCCACTTTTGGAACCACCTTCGTTGAGCATAGATCAAAACGATTAGTGTGATTTAAGCTTAATCGATTGTATTTTCAGCTTATTTATGTCACATTGCATCCATTCGGTTTAGCTCCCCCTGCTTTCTGCTTCCCATCCAGCAGGTGGGGCTGTAGCCACCTACTGGCCTGTCTGTTATATATACCCCGCTTCCTGTGCACTTCCTTGTCTGGCTTTATCACTCATGGTTTTCCTTGGCTCCTGTTTGGTCTTGTCCTGCTTGCTGGTTTGTCTCCTTTTCCTTGTCTTGCCTTTTGTGTATTTATCTCTGTTCCTCAGTGTTCTCTGTATTCCTTAGTAGTCTTAGGTTTAGTTATATCTGTTGCTTAGCTTTATTGTTGTGTGTTAGCATTGCTGTTGTATGTTTGCATTGTTGGTATTTGTGTTAGCCTTGTTAGCTTGTCTCATGCTTTAGATGTGTGTTGTGTTAGTTATCTGTCTTAGCTTAGTTCTATGTGGTACTGGTTAGCCTAGCAGGTATGGTACTGGACTATGGACCTCTGCCAAGCTGCCACTGTTGGGTCCTTGAGCAAGGCCCTTAACCCACAATTGCTTGGATTGTAAGACTGTACCAATTGTAAGACGCTCTGGATAAGGGCGTCTGCTAAATGCTGTAAATATAAATGTAATGTAAATGTAATGTGGTTTGTATGCTTGTTTCACAATGTTCACTGTAAATAAACCTAGTACACTTGCACCTACGTCCGTTTCCCTTGTCCCTGCTTGTACCGCTCTTGACTGAAAGCCAGACCAAACAAAGGACGTAGCAGGTGTGTCACCTGTCCTTCGTAATTCGTGGTCAGAGTCCTCCAATGATGAGTATCCGGAGGACTACTTAAAGTGGGAATACCAGCCTCCCTTAACTCAGCTCAGCCTGGACTCAGTAATCAAGATCTCCTGTCCCGACTCTACCCTTCAAGACCCGGTTAGGGGACTCTCCTGTGCAGCCAGGAAGCGGCGCCAGAAGCGGAGGACCACTCCCGCTAACTCCGCGCCTGAGCCCACGCCTGCTACCACAATGCCCAAGTCAACGCTTGCTAGCTCAGCGCTTGAGTCCACGCCTGCTACCTCAACGCCGGACCCTGCGCTCACTAGCACCATGCCCATGCCTCCATATGTTAATTACCAGCTGGTGCCATGACTGGTCTGACAACTGCTGGATCCTCTTCTTGCCGGCTGCTTGAGGAGTCTGGGTATCTCTAGGACCAAGCCGGACTCCACGCTCAATGGAGCCCCTGAGATACTAGATTCTACTGGATCACAGCTGTCTCCAGCACTTCGAGCCATGGCTGAGGTCCAGCAGGTCCTGGAAGTTGCCAAGGGCAGGGTGGTGTTTGTCCAGCAGTTTTTGGAGGGGGCAGAGGTGGAGAGACTTGTCCTAGGGGTACTGCGTGTGCTGGGGATGGCTCACTCTGCGGTTACCCAGAGTCTTGAGATTGCCGAATCTTGAGTCGTCTCACCCTCCAAACTTCCAGAAGCCGCCAGCTCCAGAGAGGCCCTTCCAGAGGCCGCCAGCTCCAGAGAGGCCCTTCCAGAGGCCGCCAGCTCCAGAGAGGCCCTTCCAGAGGCCGCCAGCTCCAGAGAGGGCCCTTCCAGAGGCCGCCAGCTCCAGAAGAGGCCCTTCCAGAGGCCGCCAGCTCCAGAGAGGCCCTTCCTGAGGCCGCCAGCTCCAGGAAAGAGGAGAGGCCCTTCCTGAGGCCGCCAGCTCCAGAGAGGCCCTTCCTGAGGCCGCCAGCTCCAGAGAGGCCCTTCCTGAGGCCCGCCAGCTCCAGAGAGGCCCCTTCCTGAGGCCGCCAGCTCCAGAGAGGCCCTTCCTGAGGCCGCCAGCTCCAGAGAGGGCCCTTCCTGAGGCCCGCCAGCTCCAGAGAGGCCCTTCCAGAGGCCGCCAGCAGCTCCAGAGAGGCCCTTCCAGAGGCCGCCAGCTCCAGAGAGGGCCCTTCCAGAGGCCGCCAGCTCCAGAGAGGCCCTTCCAGAGGCCGCCAGCTCCAGAGAGGCCCTTCCAGAGGCCGGCCAGACTCCAGAGAGGCCCTTCCAAGAGGCCGCCAGCTCCAGAGAGGCCCTTCCAGAGGCCGCCAGCTGCCAGAGAGGCCCTTCCAGAGGCCGCCAGCTCCAGAGAGGCCCTTCCAGAGGCCTTCAGCTCCAGAGAGGCCCTTCCAGAGGCCGCCAGCTCCAGAGAGGCCCTTCCAGAGGACGCCCAGCTCCAGAGAGGCCCTTCCAGAGCCGCCAGCTCCAGAGAGGCCCTTCCAGAGGCCGGCCAGCTCCAGAGAGGCCCTTCCATTCCAGAGGCCGCCAGCTCCAGAGAGGCCCTTCCAGAGGCCGCCAGCTCCAGAGAGGCCCCTTCCAGAGGCCGCCAGCTCCAGAGAGGCCCTTCCAGAGGCCGCCAGCTCCAGAGAGGCCCTTCCAGAGGCCGCCAGCTCCAGAGAGGCCCGTCCAGAGGCCGTCAGCTCCAGAGAGGCCCGTCCAGAGGCCGTCAGCTCCAGAGAGGCCCGTCCAGAGGCCGTCAGCTCCAGAGAGGCTCGTCTAGAGGCCGTCAGCTCCAGTGAGGCCCTTCCAGAGGAGGTCCAGAACGCATCACCTGCCTTTGAGCAGGAGTCGTGCCCTCCGTCCGGCCTCTCACCACCCACCCGGGTTCGTGACGAGGGCCTCACTCGCCAGCAGCCCGACGGTGACCCCGCTCGCCAGCAGCCCGACGGCGACCCCGCTCGCCAGCTGCAAGACTGCGACCCCTGCCCAGGTCTAAGCTGCCCCTGGGGCTTTTTCTGTCTCCAGGTCATGGACCACTCCCCCCTGGTGGAGGACAAAGCCGCCCCTCTCCCCGAGGGTGCACCCAGTACCTCAGATGGTTCCTGTGGCACTGCCTGCTGCTACCAGGACTTTTGTGCCGGGGACCAATTCGCACATTGACTGGGTGCGGGCGGGGCACCTGAGGACCCCCTTGGAGAACATTACCCTGTGGTCCAGAACTGTGCCTGTGTGGCCTGCGAGCCCTGTTTCTTGGTCCCCCTTATTGTCTCCTGTTTTGTGTCTGTACCTCCTCTGTTCTGGCCCCCTGCCTTGTTCTCGTCAGTGTTTTGCTCTGCTCCCTTGGGTTAGTCTGGGTCTGTCCTGTTTCCTAGCTTTCTCTTTTTTCCTGTCCTTTGCGCTTCGGAGACGCACCTTTAGAGGGGGGTTATGTCACAATGATGCAAGCCTTCAGCTTGCATCCATTCAGTTTAGCTCCCCCTGCTTTCTGCTTCCCACCCAGCAGGTGGGGCTGTAGCCACCTGCTGCCCTGTCTGTTATATATACCCCGCTTCCTGTGCACTTCCTTGTCTGGCTTTATCACACATTTCCTTAGCTCCTGTTTGGTCTTGTCCTGCTTGCTGGTTTGTCTCCTTTTCCTTGTCTTGCCTTTTGTGTATTTTTCTCTGTTCCTCTGTGTTCACTGTATTGCTTAGTAGACTTAGGTTTAGTTGTATCTGTTGCTTAGCTTTATTGTTGTGTGTTAGCACTGCTGTTGTATGTTTGCATTGTTGGTATTTGCGTTAGCCTTGTTAGCTTGTCTCATGCTTTAGATGTGTGTCGTGTTAGTTATCTGTCTTAGTTTAGTTCTATGTGGTTTGTATGCTTGTTTCACAATGTTCACTGTAAAAAAACCTAGTACACTTGCACCTACGTCCGTTTCCCTTGTCCCTGCTTGTACCGCTCTTGACAATTTATGTATTTAAGCTTAATCCGGTGCTTATTCAGCTTCCATTAAGAGCCCAGCGGAATTAATGGCCGTTATACATTTAAATGAAAAGATCACGTGCTTCAGAATGCTAAAATAAACAAGCATGTACATGTGGCTGTGGACAAGTGCCTTTTATACAGATAATGAAATCAAACAGGTGCCATTAACACAGGTAACAACTGGAGGACAGAAGAGCTTCTTAAAGAAGTTACAGGTCTGTGAGAGCCAGAAATCTTGCTTGTTTGTGAGTGACCAAATACTTATTTTCCACCATGATTTACAATTAAATTCTTTAAAAATCCTACAATGTGATTTCCTGGATTTTTCTTCTCATTTTGTCTCTTATAGTTGAAGTGTACCTATTATGAAAATTACAGACCTCTCTCATCTTTCTAAGTAGGAGAACTTGCACAATCAGTGGCTGACTAAATACTTGTTTGCCCCACTGTATCATATATAATATGTACAGAAGCTGTGCATTACTGTCATTAATGTTTGCAAATAGAATAAGGTTTAAATATTTACTGACCTGACGTGCCGGTAGCAGCGTCGTTCTTGTCTGAGCGTCTTCTGGGGTTTGGGTGATTGGCCATACCTTGCCGTGCAGTACACCTAATGGATTGTGTGTGGGGCACCCAGATCAAATATAAACTTTTTGAAATGACTCTTTTAGATGAATATGGTAACTGACTCCCACTTTAGACCCATACACGGTTTTTCTCATTCAGTTCTTGCCATTGTCCCTACCAATTAGGATTTGTGACATAGAGTACTGATTACTTAAATATCATTTTGCCGCCCCCAAAGCTTGTTCAGGCTTGTTTAAGTCTTATTTTGAAAAATAAATATGCTGTGTTTTTTGGTGAAGCTACACAGAAAAACTGGCCAAATAAAAATCTATGCCACAGACCAACGTTTTCGACGCCGACCTCCGTCCCTTAACGACCATTATCCAACGTTCTGAATATACAGCCGACCACAGACCAACGTCGTCCTGACGGCGCAATTCGACGTGCGACAGTGACGACGTTCGCCGACATTGGTCCAACGTACTGTTGCTATCTGGGTTTGTACAAAGTACAGTCAAAACCCCACTATCTGAACTCCCGGTATCCAAATTCCCACTATAATATATGAGGTATATAAATCCAGTAACCTGCTATATGAAACAATAAACAGATATATTCTATTCAGCTTGTGAAAAATAAATGGTGGTATGAGGTGACCTGAATGGCTTCCTACTTCTACCTGCACCCTCCAATTTTATTATATTCAGTGTGATGATGTAATGGTGTTTATTTTATATTGTAGTGTTTCATGCTAGAAGAAACAGCTGTCAGAATGAGAGAGAACTGCAATGTAAATGTAATGTAATTTTTAACAGAATATATAAAATCATTTAAAATATAACAATAGTATCAGAGGAAGTGTACATGAGTGAAAATAGCATTGCTAATACATAGTGAAGTGAAATAAATAAGTACAAATGTTTCACAATTTACAAAAATCTACTTGTACTTCATAACTATACACTACAGGGAATGAGACAAACTTGTGGGCACACACTTATTACAGCCACAAGCACATAATTTGGCATGAGCCCTTTTTCATGGCCCTCTGACAAATATCCCATTTCCTTTCTCATATTCAACAGACCTGTTGTGTGTAAGTACAATACATGCGTTACCATGTTTGTGAGATTGTGTCCCAACAGTAATACCTGAAAAAATTAAGGAATGTGAGAAAATTTGGCAGATGAAACTGATGCATTTACTCAAATAACTAACAAAGCAAAAATATTTGATTTAGAATATTAAACTTAGGGTTATGTGGTATTATTTTATACATGATGAAGGAAGGACCTTATACATATTGTATATTAATTCAAATGTGTGTATGTTTAGGTGTGGGAGCCATGACCTGGTCTCCTCTAGCCTGTGGCATCATCACTGGAAAGTATGAAAATGGCATCCCAGATTCCTCCAGGGCCTCGATGAAGGTAGCCACATTCCTTAAAAACTTAACAGTAACATTTCATAATGGATATTTATTAAATTCTTATAAAAAATGCATCTGTCCTTTGATGTTGCTCAAATATGATTTGTCCTTTTTCGCACCTGGGCCGTCTCTGTGCTGCAGCCATACCAGTGGCTGAAGGAGAAGATTCTAAGTGAGGATGGGAGGAAGCAGCAGGCTAAGCTGAAGGAGTTGGGTCACATTGCTGAGAAGTTGGGCTGTACCCTGCCTCAGCTGGCTGTAGGTGAGAATCCTGTTGTCTTCTCAGTCAAACCTGCACAGCTTAAACTTTCCAGTAGCTTATTTGTACAAAACTGAAACTAGCACAATATTCCTCTTACCCTAAAGCATTGGTACCACTTTAGTAATAAGGTTTTATGCAAGTCATATTCGAAACGTTCTTTCACCTTGCTGCAAAATAGGTTTTGTTCAACCACAGTTTTCAAAAGTACAATTTTATTTAAATTAGCTATTGAATTTAAAAAATTGAAGAATACTGAAAAATAAATGTGTTTTTCATTGCATTGCACAAATGAAAAGGGTGAGGGCTCAAGTTACAGCATCACCAAGAGGTTACATTTGAGCCAGTGTTGAGTACCTACTGACAGCGGTCCATGGAGGGATAAACCATGAACCAGTAACATAATGTTGATTCCTAGGCTCATTGATGTGTGAGAAAAACAAATCTTATCTAATCTGGTCTGAATGGACAAAAGTACTGTGGTACAAGTCACAGAAATACACTCATTGACAGATAGAAATGTCAGATTGCTGCAAAACTCGCCACAGCTGTTCTCTAATCAGGACATCACTTAAGTAGGACCTGCCTGACAAAGCGAAGTAAACAAAAAAAAACTTTAAAGCTACATATCATGCTGAGATTAAAATGAATTCAGGAACAATTGAGAAAGACAGTAATTGAGATCTATCAGTCTGGAAAAGGTTATAAAGCCATTTCTAAAGCTTTGGGACTCCAGCGAACAACAGTAAGCGCCATTATCCACAAATGGCGAAGACATGGAATAGTGGTGAACCTTCCCAGGAGTGGCCGGCCGACCAAAATTACCCCAAGAGCGCAGCGACGACTCATCCAAGAGGTCACAAAAGACCCCACAACAACATCCAAAGAACGACAGGCCTCACTTACCTCAGTTAAGGTCACTGTTCATGCCTCGATCATAAGAAAGAGTCTGGGCCAAAATGGACTGCATGGCAAAGTTTCAAGATGAAAACCACTGCTGAGCAAAAAGAACATTAAAGCTTGTCTCATCTACACATCTTGATGATCCCCAAGACTTTTGGGAAAACATTCTGTGGACTGACGAGACAAAAGTTGAACTTTTTGGAAGGTGTGTGTCCCATTACATCTGGCGTAAAAGTAACACAACATTTCAGAAAAAGAACGTTATACCAGAAAAATATGGTGGTGGTAGTGTGATGGTCTAGGGTTGTTTTGCTGCATCAGGACCTGGAAGTCTTACTGTGATAAATGGAACTATGTATTCTGCTGTCTACAAAAAATCCTGAAGGAGAATGTCCGGCCATCTGTTCATGACCTGAAGCTGAAACGAACTTGGGTTCTGTAGCAGGGCAATGATCCAAAACATACCAGCAGGTCCACCTCTGAATGGCTGAAGAAAAACAAAATGAAGACTTTGGAGTGGCCTAGTCAAAGTCCTGACCTGAATCCTATTGAGATGTTGTGGCATGACCTTAAAAAGGCCGTTCAGGCTCGAAAAACCTCCAATGTGGCTGAATTACAACAATTCTGCAAAGATGAGTGGCCAAAATTTCTCCACAATGCTGTAAAAGACTCATTCCAAGTTATCGCAAATGCCTGGCTGCAGTTGCTGCTAAGGGTGGCCCAGCCAGTTATTAGGTTTAGAGGGCAATCACTTTTTCACACACAAGCATGTAGGTTTGGAAATTTTTCTCCCTTAATAATAATAAACACCTTCATTTAAAAACTGCATTTTGTGTTTACTTGTGTTGGCTTTGACTGATATTTAAATTGGTTTGATATTCCGAAACACTTAAGTGTGACAAACATGCAAAGAAATAGGAAATCAGGAAGGGGACAAACACTTTTTCACACTACTGTATGTCTTAGGGAGATATGTAAATGACTATATTAGTATCTCATCTTGTATCCAGGCTAGAGGTGGCCTAACAGGGTAACTAGTGCCCCCTTTCAACTGTACAGTTTTCCCCAGTAAATGTATCTTTTTGCTGTAATATTGTTATCACTTATATAAAACCTTATTATCTTCACACAAATAAAGTTTTATGGCATGGTGTGTGAGAATGTGTGGTTGGGTTTATATATCATAAAAAAGTGAAAGGTCTTTACAATGACAGAACATAAAGTTATTTATGTTTGTTTGTGCTTGTTTTCATCCAGCCTGGTGCTTGAGGAATGAAGGAGTGAGTTCTGTTCTACTGGGAACTTCCACCCCAGAACAGCTTACTGAAAACCTGGGGGCCATTCAGGCGAGCACAAACACACACATACACTATACCAAATAGTTTGGAAACACATACTCATAAGAGGCTTTTCATCATCATTGTTTTTAACTATGCAAAATGATACTGAACACATTAAAAGTACGACAAGCTTAGGCAGCGCAACAGCAGTTTACTAGCCCACCATTGAGGTGACCTGGGATCAAGACCATCTGGTGACTTCTGAGCACATGCGTCACACAGGCACGACTGGCCATGCCTTATAGGATTGAGGCTGGGGGATCACTCCTCAGTGCTGTGACAGTAACCCATATCACACTCATTTTAATGGATTATTTAATGGATACTATTTGATTCAGCTATTTCAGCACCACCCATTGCTAACAAGTGCATAAATCAAGCATACAGCCATGAAGTCTCCATAGACTGAAAACTACCACTAAAATGAGTCGTACTAAGGAACTCGGCACATGACACTGTTGTAAAAGATGCCACACTTCCAGCAAGTCAGAACATCTAATTTGCTAGAACTGCCCCAGATATCTGTAAGTCCAGTTGGTCTAAAAGTAACAGCTGCACAACCATGAAGCAGTTTGCTATAAACATGACAGTATTGGCTACTTTAAACTTTCATGTATGGATAATTGTGAATAAATTAGTGTGTGATAATGAGGAATGGACAGATGTCCTATATAGGATGTGTTCCTGCCTTGCAGCGAATATACAGAGTACAGGTCCACTGTATACACTGAATGTGATGCAAAAAGCGAAACAAAAATGTAAAATATGTAGCTGTGATTTTTTTTTTCTTCTAAGAACTATACCTTTTTTCCCAGTGAAAAAATACACACAACAGATTAACAAAAATGCCTTCTTCAAGTGATAAAGACATCCTTTTGCTGCTCACAGAAAAATGCAAACAAAAACATTGGGTATATCCGATTTTGGAAAAAAATTAAGGATCACAGATTGGCAAACTTTCTTGTTTAGCATGAACACCATCATTTGATTTAGGAGGTTTATATAATTACACATCAAGTTTATGGTTTTACTCAAATATAATTGATTATTTATTATTAATAATATTATTACTTTTACTTTTTATTACCATATTCCTGATTTATAAGCAAGTAAAATGGATTAAAAGGGTGTATAAAATAGCATTGCATTTTTGTTGTCTGAAATATCATGTTTGGAGTGGAAGATTCCATCATTATACAGAAACACAAATTAATTTCACAAAAAATCATATTTGGTGTGTAACGGCCTTAAGCCTGCTCAGGTTAGAATGATAATTTGAACAAATGCTTTCATGTTCCATCATTACATGTCATCTTCAAGCTTAGCTGTAAAATGATTCCTTTATTCTTACTGAAGTATATCTCTGTAAGCATTTTTTATTTCCCTCACTCAGGTCCTGCCTAAGATGACGTCTCATGTGGTGTCTGAAATCGACCACATACTTGGAAATAGGCCCTACAGTAAGAAAGACTACCGCTCGTAGGGACTGAGTCACATCCCTCTGGTGTGTTTCCTCATCTCAGCACCTCTCTCCTCCTCTTTCTGCTGGGTTTGGTCTCTCGTGGGAGTCTGAGAGAGATGAGCCTGGTGTCCTGTTTGTGCATGCTCCCTCACTAACTCTGTTTTCATGCATCACAATGGCAATAAACAACATCCTAAAATTGCAAAATGCCATAGAGCAAAGGAGCACCATTGCCCTGAGAATTGCACAGCTACGCCCTGTAATGCCACCCCTGTCTTTGGTGTCCTGACCCCTTCTTAGTGAGCTGAGGGAGTTAGTGAAGACTAAAGACTGGAGGTCTGGAGCATGTCGTACTCTATTGTTCATATGAAGAACTGCAGCCTCGTATCAAAAAAAAGAGAAAAGAGCACAGATGCTGCCGAACAAGGCCTCCCGTTATGTGCAATGCCTGTTTAATGCATTACCGCATTACCAGTTTGCGGCATTGAAAAATGAAAGCCTGTTCTTAGTAGACAGACATTTGGCAGGATAATGTTTGGCTTCTGAGCTATTAGAGTAGAAGCAGATATCATTTCAGCTAGCACATCACTTGGAGCCTATCTGCTGCTATATGGTAGTGTCTTCAAATATGTAAGTAGTGCATTTTAAACAACGCACACAGTGTGTTTCCTGCTGTTCCTGTGATTTCTTCTGATTTAACTTGAGTGATGCTTGTTTAGATATGATTATCTGTCTGATTTCCCTTTGTTGATGAGTAACTTGTATATTTTTCCATTATGATTGAAAGCCATATTCTATAGGGCTGTATAAACTGATTAACTCTAATTAATGCTGCTCATGCCTAAGGCATTAGAGCAGCGTTTTTCTACCCAATCTCTGTTCATTACACCTGTAGCACTTGATGCTTCCCTATACTGAGAAAATAATCTGAAAATAAACTGCTTACCTGTCACTTACAATGGGCAGCTGTTGAATTTCATCAATAAACTCTCAAACTTAAAAACTACAACCATTACATTTCAACAATAAAGGTCTAAACACTGAAGCAATACTATAAAGTACATACAGTGGTACCTCGGTACAGAAAACGACGAGTACTGAGCAAATTGTTCACATAAGATATAATGTAAATTGAATTAATCCATTCCAGACCACTTTATAAGGCATTATATGCATTTATGGAGTTGTATTGTACAAATCCATCTTAAGTTAAATGTACTGATAAATGAACTGAGGAGTTTAATGTGTGTTTGGTAGAGCAGTCTATGCTGTATAATAGCTGAGCCTATGATAAGTAAGTTCATGTTTAAAAGACTCACATTTTCTAATAAAGTGTTTAAAAATGTCATGTAATTCAGAGAGTAATGGATTGAAAGTCAAATGTATAAGCGAAGCACTTACTCTGTTGGTGAACTCAGGGCGCTAACATAGCTGCTAATGCTAACTGCAGCCTGGGTTCTGTAGGATTCTGTTCCTGTTTTGCTTTTGTTTGGCTGTCAATACTAACCTTTTTAGGACCCACTGAATCACTGTGTACTGAATCGTGAATCATGAATCGTGAAATGAGTCACGTGGCTCTAGTTTATGCAAGTTTAATCAAGCACACCGAGTATGGAGCAAAAAACTGAAAATTGAGACAATTTTTTGTAGTCAAAATGCGCCAAGAACCGATTTCGCCAAGTTCATAGGTGGTCGAGATCCAAAGTACCACTGTATACTGTACAATGCTAGTAAAAGTCCTATAATAGCACAATCCCAAAATGAAATCCAGTGACATTGCAGACTATAACATTTTTAACAGCGTGGTTGCAGGTATTAACATAGCTAAATCTCTAGATACTTCAGTCACAACAAGCAAAACCAATGGAAGTGAAGATTCAAACTAAAATAATTAAGAATGTTTAAAATGTTATATTTGACAAAACTATGGTAACTATAAAAAAATCATCATTCTCTGTTGATAGATCCTCCTCTTTTGTTTTATTACACTCTAAACATTAAAATAAATTCATTCTAATTCTTTTTCCCGTTGCACAGTACTGTGCTAAAGTCTTAGACCACCATTAGATTGCATATACCTTTGTTTTAGCAATGGTATAATGACGTTATACATTGGTGCTTGAAAGTTGTGAACCCTTTAGAATTTTCTATATTTCTGCATAAATATGATCAGATTTTCACACAAGTCATTAAAGAAGATAAAGAGCAACCAGTTAAACAAATGAGACAAATTAATCCTTTTCCTCAATAAATAAATGACCAAGTATAATATTTTTGTCTCATTTGTTTAACTGGGTTTTCTTTATTTACTTTTAGGACTTGTGTGAAAATCTGATGATGTTTTAGATCATATTTATGCAGAAACATAGAAAATTCTAAACTGTTCACAAACTTTCAAGCACCACTGTACCTACAATGGATTGGGACCCTGTCTAGGGTTGTTCCTGCCTTGCACTGTGCTAAAACATTGTTAAAAAAAAACAAATCTGATGGTGGCCTGAGACCTTTGCACAGTACTCTATGTCCTCATCATAACCCTTAACACCATTATAACCCTTAACATAGTTGTTCATTCATTTTTCATTAATTTTCTTTTTTTGCCTATTTCTCATTACTGGAATATTGTCTAGTTTCCTTTGAAGGGAAACTGACCTGATGACATAATGAAGAATCATTTAAAAGATGCTACATAATAATACCAGTTTAATTCCCTTACTTTTCCTCTTATCTTAATTTTTACTTATTCAGTTCCTATCTTAATGTTTATAAAGTTTCGTTTTATCACTTGAGAGGCTTACCCAAATAAGACCGATACTTTGCTTGCATGATGCTGTGAAACCATACTTGTCTAACCTGACCTGAAGTACCCAGCATGGCAACGTTGGCACTGTTGGGCATTGGAGTAGGGCCCTGTCTATTTAGAGCACAAAAAAATGACTGGAAATTTACTTCCATGAAAAGAGCCCTTAAAGGGTGTGCTCACTGTTCAGCTCTGTTTGAGGTTCAGAGCTGCTAAATTCATAAACATGTTCTACAAAAAGAAGTGTTTTTCAGAACTGACCTTATGAGAATTCAACAACTGTCCTTTCCTTTGCAAGTTACATTACATTGCATTTATAACCTTTATTAGACAACCTTAAGCTTAAACGACCTTGCTCAAGTGCCCAGCAGTGGCAATGCCAGGATTTGAATTTATGACCTTATGACCTTCTGATTAGTAATCCAGGGCCTTAACCATGGCGCCAAAACTGAGCATCAAGTAAATGGGTTTTTTCTTCTCAGCGTAGAAAAACGTTGAAATTACTGTTTGTGGTAATCGCACATACAGTATGCTACACTATAGGCTGACTGTTCACAAACAGTGGAGTTTTTTTCTTTTTCTTATTTTTTTTCCTCTTATGAATTGTCAGAGTGTGTACATTTCATAAATGCATGCAATCTTATGCAAACATTTGGCTACCTCTGGTAAGACTACATTTTGACAGATAGATTAAAGAAAGAAACAGACCTCAAAATCAACTAGATCTGCATTTCCTGAAGGAACTACAACAGTGCTTGATATGTGAACAGAAAGAATGTGGCTTGTCTCCCATTACTTTCGGCCACATGCGGGGGCGTGTCCCAATTCTTTTGGGCATGTGCGGGGACATGTCCGAATACTTTTGGCTGCATGCGAGGGTGTGTCCCAGTACTTTTGGCAGCGTGCAGGGGCAGGTCCAAATACTTTTGGCCACACGCGATGTCATGTCCAAATACTTTTGGCCACGTGCGGGTGGGTGTGTCCCAATACTTTTGGCCGTGTGCGGGGCGCAGGTGTGTGTGTATGTGTGTATGAATTTGTAATGTAATTGTTAGAGTGTTTATGTAGCACATTCGCGGTTGCACACAGGACGCCGTTTCGTAGCTGCTAGCAGTTTATTACCTTTAATATATTTTAATTCCCGATCGCATCTGTATCATATATAATCGTATATATAGTAGGTTTTTACAACATCTTAATCATTTTATTCTCGTACCG